>JASTWK010001792.1:0-24654 GCA_030770225.1 Temnothorax unifasciatus | reverse complement strand
ATTCGTTACTTCGGTAACTATTTCTTTACTTGCGCACCACGTACCGCGCCTGACTCGTATCGCCGTCTATTAATTTGTTTTTATGTATTTATTTTAATATAATTGCATGTTTAGTAAGCAAAGTATCTAATTTTTTTAAATTAAGAAATTTAGTTCATAAAGGGTATAGCCGGGTTTGTATGGGAAATCTGCCCCCGCGGCTTTTTCGATTCGCACTTGGGGGATCGATTTGACATTAAATAAAAATAATTTAGCTAAACTTTTAGTTCTTTATCTCAAACGATTTTCGAGATTTTCAAAAAAACCACTTTTTTCAATTTATTTTTTTTAATAGTAAAATTCAAAATTAATGAATGGTGATTTTTTTTCTAATTCTTAGGAGTAAAAGGGATGAAAAAACACTTTCATTATGAATCTCAGGTGGAAAGCCGATTTTTAAGAACAGAAATAAAACTATAATCATTTTTTTTACCGTGTTATTTAAAAGTGTCCACCGCCAAACTTTGTCAGAAAATGTCTTCTATACTCCTTTACACTCAGGAATTTTTTCATTTTTTTTGAAGTGGTGGAACATTATGAAAAAAAATAAAAACTAATTTTTTTTTTTTCAAAATCTTGCGTTTGAACGCATTAAAACTCTTATACTGCTAGAGAAATATATAGAAAATAATTTTTCAACTGAAAAAACATAACTTACTTACAAAAATATTTAAAAAATTAAGAAATGCATTACTTCAAAAAATAAAGGACATTAAAAATTTTTGAATTGACGTTAATTTTCTTTTTCACGCAAAAATTCATAGAAATAAAAAAATATAATGTTTCTGTACTATTGGCAATAATTTTATACCATTAATAAATAAAAATGAAAATTCTTATTTGATAAGTTATACTATATTATTTATTTTTAACAATACGTATCATCAATTATTTACATTCAATGAAATGATTTCACATTAGATATATATAAAAAGACTGTTTTGAATGACGTCGGTTAGTCTTCGTCACTGTCTTCATTCACTACAGCATTAACTTTTTCATTTATAAACAGGCGACTCAATATTTCGGCAGGTCTTATTATTTTAGCCAATATCGAGCGTAAGAAAGATAATATATGATAGCTGCAATGTGAGAGCAGCACCCTACAGTACGCCTACCATTAGCACAATCACAAAAATATCGACTAATCCCAGAGATGTAGGGTGCTGCTCTCACATTGCAGCTATCATATATTATCTTTCTTACGCTCGATATTTGGTTAAAATAATAAGACCTGCCGAAATATTGAGTCGTCTGTTTATAAATGAAAAAGTTAATGCTGTAGTGAATGAAGACAGTGACGAAGACTAACCGACGTCATTCAAAACAGTCTTTTTTATATATATCTAATGTGAAATCATTTCATTGAATGTAAATAATTGATGATACGTATTGTTAAAAATAATAATATAGTATAACTTATCAAATAAGAATTTTCATTTTTATTTATTAACGGTATAAAATTATTGCCAATAGTACAGAAACATTATATTTTTTTATTTCTATGAATTTTTGCGTAAAAAAGAAAATTAACGTCAATTCAAAAATTTTTAATGTCCTTTATTTTTTGAAGTAATGCATTTCTTAATTTTTTAAATATTTTTGTAAGTAAGTTGTGTTTTTCAGTTGAAAAATTATTTTCTATATATTTCTCTAGCAGTATAAGAGTTTTAATGCGTTCAAACGCAAGATTTTGAAAAAAAAATTAGTTTTTATTTTTTTTCATAATGTTCCACCACTTCAAAAAAATGAAAAAATTCCTGAGTGTAAAGGAGTATAGAAGACATTTTCTGACAAAGTTTGGCGGTGGACACTTTTAAATAACACGGTAAAAAAAATGATTATAGTTTTATTTCTGTTCTTAAAAATCGGCTTTCCACCTGAGATTCATAATGAAAGTGTTTTTTCATCCCTTTTACTCCTAAGAATTAGAAAAAAAATCACCATTCATTAATTTTGAATTTTACTGTTAAAAAAAAATAAAATTGAAAAAAGTGGTTTTTTTGAAAATCTCGAAAATCGTTTGAGATAAAGAGCTAAAAGTTTAGCTAAATTATTTTTATTTAATGTCAAATCGATCCCCCAAGTGCGAATCGAAAAAGCCGCGGGGGCAGATTTCCCATACAAACCCGGCTATACCCTTTAATAGAATATTTATTTAACTTGTTTTATTAATATTTAAAAAAGGCAATGCTTTTCATGTTAAAAAAAAATTGCTGTTTTTGAGAAAATAATATTTAATAATATTTGTATACTTAAAAACAAAAAAATAAATGTTAAACAAATATTTCCAATATTTAAATAAATATTTGCAAGTATAAAATAAATTCTTTATAAAGTTACAAAATATTTCTTTAAATCAAGGAAATAATACTAAAATAAATATATTTACTTAAGGATGTTTTATATAGTTAGGCAAAATGTAACGAAGTTGATGAAAATTTAATATCATATTCTGTATACTCTTTCAAAGTTCAGGGCCAAATTTCAAATCAATTCACAATTTAGATAAAAAATTATCAATTCTTGAAAATCCGTTTTACAAAGGGTTTTACAGAGAAAAGTGTAAACATTAAAAAATGTAACCAATATAATAATATTTTACACACAAGCAGATCATCAACAAACAAAAATATAGCAACAAAATTTGAAACAATTTAAAATTTTTTTTAAAAATTTTTTTTGAAAAAAAAAGTAGTAACAATTATTTACATTCACTAAATCTACGTCTTTTACATTCTATTAGATGTTCCGTAACTATTTATACACATTTTTTTTGTCTTTGGATCCCTGGAGAATTAATATCAGAGTTTTTAATATTTCCTGCATACTTTTGGTTGGGACTGTACCTATAAAACATCCTTAATATAAACAAATTTTTTTTCAGTGTACTTAAATCTGGATACAGCCAAGGCGGCTTGTCGATGTCGCAGTGACATCCTCTCGCCCTGCACCCGAATGCTTCACTATATTATTTACTTGCTGCTCGCGTCCCACAATTTCTTATCGATATTGGGATATTTCTTTAATACCACCTCTACTTAAACGAGCTTGTAAAGCGCGCCACGAACCCATGTGACAACTCGTCTCGCGTGAAAAGTGTATGCGTAAACTATTTCGACATATATATTAGTCATTTATGCCTTCCAATACTCAAAATAGCTGCTATATTTTTTAAACTTTTTTTATTCATAACTTTTTAATAAACAATGACCGCTGGCTAAAACCTTTTGAAAGTTATTCAGGAGGGTAACCTTGACAACACATGTCAAAGTCAAGGAAATCAAAGAGGATGCCCCTTTTATGCATAAGCTCTGTACTTGTGCTCTAACGTTTAACGTATTCGTGAAAATCGTATAATTGATCGAAAAGTAAGATTTGCATGCGGAAGGAACGTTTTCACCTCCTTTTGATAGTCGTTAAACGGCTGTTTTTCCGTATGTTTAGGCTTCGTTTATTGCTGTTTGTTTATTGTCGAGAGAAAAGGATAGTTTTCTGTCAATTTCGGAAGTGTTCTGAAACGATCTATAGTGATGTTTTATTGAAATGTCTGTTTATTTGAAAATGGCATGCACGACAAATTTGGGTGTTTTCCTTGCCTCGATAGTAAGAATTCAATATGGCCGCGTTGACCATCCAGGAGCCTTAAACATCAATATCACTTATATGAAATACATCCTCAGTACGTTTATAGCATCGTCTAACCGCTCCTCCATCCGTGTCCACTGTACCAACTCGGCGTGGTCGCGAAAGAAGCCGATGGCATCGTCTAGCCTCTGCTGTTCAGGCGCTGGCATGTGAATACCACGATTGGGGTCCGCCGTAAAATGCGGAGATACTGGCGCGGCTCCAGGTGCCCAACCTGGTGCCGAGCCGGTTAAAGGTGGTGGCGAACTGACAGGCGTAGATGGATTACTGCTATAGCTGGATACTGATTGGTCCGTTAAATTCGGGTGCTCACGACGGATGCGAGGGTCTTGCCGAGGGTGTCCTTCGTGGTGGATTGCTGGTTCATCGTGGGCGCAGTGTTGGGCGCGGAAGGCGCGGTCATGGGTGCACCAGGACTATGGCTATATTGCAACGATGCCGGCGACGACGCCCCTGCGCCGCTGTTCGCCGCGACCGCGGCACTACCCCGGAATATCGACATTGGCGGCAGGGAGCCTAGGATTGGCGCTGCAGATTTACCGTTCGATGACATCGCCGCGTATGATAATACATAGTAGCACTGCTAGTTTGTGTCGTATAAATTAGAGCTTTTATGTGAGCAATTGTATCGTGTATTTTTACCTAAGATTTGTCTATGTTCCATCTGAAATGTATATATGAATGCATCATACAATATGACTCAGCATTGACTCGAAACTATCATTACCTTATCCAGCGCAAGCCACAGCCGAAGAAAGCTTTAGTGCTTCATTTGAGGACGTACCTACCGTCAATCTATCCTCGGCAAAAGATCTCGAAAAACATATACAGGTCATCAAGGAAACCGTGGGTGACGCGAAAAAAGATTGGGAACAGAGGATAAATAGCGTATGTATTGAGAGAAAACGAGATTTTTTTCTTGTGGCCTGACAATTTTTTTTGCCGAGGGTGTCCTTCGTGGTGGATTGCTGGTTCATCGTGGGCGCAGTGTTGGGCGCGGAAGGCGCGGTCATGGGTGCACCAGGACTATGGCTATATTGCAACGATGCCGGCGACGACGCCTCTGCGCCGCTGTTCGCCGCGACCGCGGCACTACCCCGGAATATCGACATTGGCGGCATTGAGCCTAGGATTGGCGCTGCAGATTTACCGTTCGATGACATCGCCGCGTATGATAATACATAGTAGCACTGCTAGTTTGTGTCGTATAAATTAGAGCTTTTTATGTGAGCAATTGTATCGTGTATTTTTACCTAAGATTTGTCTATGTTCCATCTGAAATGTATATATGAATGCATCATACAATATGACTCAGCATTGACTCGAAACTATCATTACCTTGTCCAGCGCAAGCCACAGTCGAAGAAAGCTTTAGTGCTTCATTTGAGGACGTACCTACCGTCAATCTATCCTCGGCAAAAGATCTCGAAAAACATATACAGGTCATCAAGGAAACCGTGGGTGACGCGAAAAAAGATTGGGAACAGAAGATAAATAGCGTATGTATTGAGAGAAAACGAGATTTTCTTCTTGTGGCCTGACAATTTTTTATACATTGTCTTTCTATTTTTTAATTTTTTTTCCCCCTAGATGAAAAAGTTAAAAGCCATTGTACTCGCGGATGGCTGTATGTACAACAATTTCCACGAGTGCCTAAAGAACGTACAGCAACCATTCAACCAGGCCTGCACCGACCTTAGATCCCAAGTAGTGCGAGAGGCGTGTATAACTCTCGCTTTTTTAAGTAAGAGTTTGAAGAACAATTTCGCCAATTTTGGCGAGGCGGTTTTGCTCACATTAATCAATCTTGCACAGAACAGTGCTAAGGTAAGTCTCAGGAATGCTAGATCTCTGCTACGTCTAGATCCTATTATTGTCCAAATCGCTATATTCAATTACAATTACGTTTCTTTACTACGAACACTTATACCTCGTAGAATTTTACGACGTTCGCGTGTCCATTACTTTTTACGTAATCCATAGAAGATAAGAATTTAATTACACTTGCCATTTTCACGGTAACTAGATCGCGGTGGCGTCAGCCGGTGCAGTGGCAGTGAGGTTTATCCTTAAAAATACCTACTGCAGTCGATATGTGCCTATTATTATATCATGCGTGAACAGCAGCAAGAGCAAAGATATTCGCAGGGCGTCCTTGGAATATCTGGCTTTAATCCTGCAGACCTGGCCTACGCAGATATTGCAGAATCACATAACAATATTGCCTGGCCGCGATCAAAAAGGACATCGAGGATTCCGACCCGGAAGCGCGAGTCTTTGCCAGAGAGTAAGTAGTCCTTTGTGGACGGATAAGTTCCAACAATGCCTGCCTTCATTTACGACAAGATCAATTTAATAACGTTGATAATTTTATCGTTTTTTATAGCTCATACTGGGAATTCGAAAAACATTTTCCAGCTGAAGCCAGAGTATTATTTTCCAAGTTAGATGCGTCCTATAAACGCCTTCTGAGCCATCTCATGGCATTTCATAATAGATCACGGAGTAGCACTGTTCATAGTCCACGGAGCCCGGCAGGTAAGGACTTTCCGCTTGTTTACTACCTCGATAAAACGCTCCATTAAAACGGATTACATTGCGATCAAGGTCGGTAAAGGGCCGTACTGGGAATTTGGCAATCATTTTCCAGTCGAATCCAGAAAATTACTGGCAACTTTAGATGAGTCAGTCAAACGCTCCCTTAACCCTAATAGATCACGGAGTGAAAGATCACTCAGAAGTCCACGGAGCCCGGCAGGTAAGGACTTTCCGCTTGTTTACTACCTCGATAAAACGCTCCATTAAAACGGATTACATTGCGATCAAGGTCGGTAAAGGGCCGTACTGGGAATTTGGCAATCATTTTCCAGTCGAATCCAGAAAATTACTGGCAACTTTAGATGAGTCAGTCAAACGCTCCCTTAACCCTAATAGATCACGGAGTGAAAGATCACTCAGAAGTCCACGGAGCCCGGCAGGTAACGACTTTCCGCTTGTTTACTACCTCGATAAAACGCTCCATTAAAACGGATTACATTGCGATCAAGGTCGGTAAAGGGCCGTACTGGGAATTTGGCAATCATTTTCCAGTCGAATCCAGAAAATTACTGGCAACTTTAGATGAGTCAGTCAAACGCTCCCTTAACCCTAATAGATCACGGAGTGAAAGATCACTCAGAAGTCCACGGAGCCCGGCAGGTAAGGACTTTCCGCTTGTTTACTACCTCGATAAAACGCTCCATTAAAACGGATTACATTGCGATCAAGGTCGGTAAAGGGCCGTACTGGGAATTTGGCAATCATTTTCCAGTCGAATCCAGAAAATTACTGGCAACTTTAGATGAGTCAGTCAAACGCTCCCTTAACCCTAATAGATCACGGAGTGAAAGATCACTCAGAAGTCCACGGAGCCCGGCAGGTAAGGACTTTCCGCTTGTTTACTACCTCGATAAAACGCTCCATTAAAACGGATTACATTGCGATCAAGGTCGGTAAAGGGCCGTACTGGGAATTTGGCAATCATTTTCCAGTCGAATCCAGAAAATTACTGGCAACTTTAGATGAGTCAGTCAAACGCTCCCTTAACCCTAATAGATCACGGAGTGAAAGATCACTCAGAAGTCCACGGAGCCCGGCAGGTAAGGACTTTCCGCTTGTTTACTACCTCGATAAAACGCTCCATTAAAACGGATTACATTGCGATCAAGGTCGGTAAAGGGCCGTACTGGGAATTTGGCAATCATTTTCCAGTCGAATCCAGAAAATTACTGGCAACTTTAGATGAGTCAGTCAAACGCTCCCTTAACCCTAATAGATCACGGAGTGAAAGATCACTCAGAAGTCCACGGAGCCCGGCAGGTAAGGACTTTCCGCTTGTTTACTACCTCGATAAAACGCTCCATTAAAACGGATTACATTGCGATCAAGGTCGGTAAAGGGCCGTACTGGGAATTTGGCAATCATTTTCCAGTCGAATCCAGAAAATTACTGGCAACTTTAGATGAGTCAAGTCAAACGCTCCCTTAACCCTAATAGATCACGGAGTGAAAGATCACTCAGAAGTCCACGGAGCCCGGCAGGTAAGGACTTTCCGCTTGTTTACTACCTCGATAAAACGCTCCATTAAAACGGATTACATTGCGATCAAGGTCGGTAAAGGGCCGTACTGGGAATTTGGCAATCATTTTCCAGTCGAATCCAGAAAATTACTGGCAACTTTAGATGAGTCAGTCAAACGCTCCCTTAACCCTAATAGATCACGGAGTGAAAGATCACTCAGAAGTCCACGGAGCCCGGCAGGTAAGGACTTTCCGCTTGTTTACTACCTCGATAAAACGCTCCATTAAAACGGATTACATTGCGATCAAGGTCGGTAAAGGGCCGTACTGGGAATTTGGCAATCATTTTCCAGTCGAATCCAGAAAATTACTGGCAACTTTAGATGAGTCAGTCAAACGCTCCCTTAACCCTAATAGATCACGGAGTGAAAGATCACTCAGAAGTCCACGGAGCCCGGCAGGTAAGGACTTTCCGCTTGTTTACTACCTCGATAAAACGCTCCATTAAAACGGATTACATTGCGATCAAGGTCGGTAAAGGGCCGTACTGGGAATTTGGCAATCATTTTCCAGTCGAATCCAGAAAATTACTGGCAACTTTAGATGAGTCAGTCAAACGCTCCCTTAACCCTAATAGATCACGGAGTGAAAGATCACTCAGAAGTCCACGGAGCCCGGCAGGTAAGGACTTTCCGCTTGTTTACTACCTCGATAAAACGCTCCATTAAAACGGATTACATTGCGATCAAGGTCGGTAAAGGGCCGTACTGGGAATTTGGCAATCATTTTCCAGTCGAATCCAGAAAATTACTGGCAACTTTAGATGAGTCAGTCAAACGCTCCCTTAACCCTAATAGATCACGGAGTGAAAGATCACTCAGAAGTCCACGGAGCCCGGCAGGTAAGGACTTTCCGCTTGTTTACTACCTCGATAAAACGCTCCATTAAAACGGATTACATTGCGATCAAGGTCGGTAAAGGGCCGTACTGGGAATTTGGCAATCATTTTCCAGTCGAATCCAGAAAATTACTGGCAACTTTAGATGAGTCAGTCAAACGCTCCCTTAACCCTAATAGATCACGGAGTGAAAGATCACTCAGAAGTCCACGGAGCCCGGCAGGTAAGGACTTTCCGCTTGTTTACTACCTCGATAAAACGCTCCATTAAAACGGATTACATTGCGATCAAGGTCGGTAAAGGGCCGTACTGGGAATTTGGCAATCATTTTCCAGTCGAATCCAGAAAATTACTGGCAACTTTAGATGAGTCAGTCAAACGCTCCCTTAACCCTAATAGATCACGGAGTGAAAGATCACTCAGAAGTCCACGGAGCCCGGCAGGTAAGGACTTTCCGCTTGTTTACTACCTCGATAAAACGCTCCATTAAAACGGATTACATTGCGATCAAGGTCGGTAAAGGGCCGTACTGGGAATTTGGCAATCATTTTCCAGTCGAATCCAGAAAATTACTGGCAACTTTAGATGAGTCAGTCAAACGCTCCCTTAACCCTAATAGATCACGGAGTGAAAGATCACTCAGAAGTCCACGGAGCCCGGCAGGTAAGGACTTTCCGCTTGTTTACTACCTCGATAAAACGCTCCATTAAAACGGATTACATTGCGATCAAGGTCGGTAAAGGGCCGTACTGGGAATTTGGCAATCATTTTCCAGTCGAATCCAGAAAATTACTGGCAACTTTAGATGAGTCAGTCAAACGCTCCCTTAACCCTAATAGATCACGGAGTGAAAGATCACTCAGAAGTCCACGGAGCCCGACAGGTAAGGACTTTCCGCTTGTTTACTACCTCGATAAAACGCTCCATTAAAACGGATTACATTGCGATCAAGGTCGGTAAAGGGCCGTACTGGGAATTTGGCAATCATTTTCCAGTCGAATCCAGAAAATTACTGGCAACTTTAGATGAGTCAGTCAAACGCTCCCTTAACCCTAATAGATCACGGAGTGAAAGATCACTCAGAAGTCCACGGAGCCCGGCAGGTAAGGACTTTCCGCTTGTTTACTACCTCGATAAAACGCTCCATTAAAACGGATTACATTGCGATCAAGGTCGGTAAAGGGCCGTACTGGGAATTTGGCAATCATTTTCCAGTCGAATCCAGAAAATTACTGGCAACTTTAGATGAGTCAGTCAAACGCTCCCTTAACCCTAATAGATCACGGAGTGAAAGATCACTCAGAAGTCCACGGAGCCCGGCAGGTAAGGACTTTCCGCTTGTTTACTACCTCGATAAAACGCTCCATTAAAACGGATTACATTGCGATCAAGGTCGGTAAAGGGCCGTACTGGGAATTTGGCAATCATTTTCCAGTCGAATCCAGAAAATTACTGGCAACTTTAGATGAGTCAGTCAAACGCTCCCTTAACCCTAATAGATCACGGAGTGAAAGATCACTCAGAAGTCCACGGAGCCCGGCAGGTAAGGACTTTCCGCTTGTTTACTACCTCGATAAAACGCTCCATTAAAACGGATTACATTGCGATCAAGGTCGGTAAAGGGCCGTACTGGGAATTTGGCAATCATTTTCCAGTCGAATCCAGAAAATTACTGGCAACTTTAGATGAGTCAGTCAAACGCTCCCTTAACCCTAATAGATCACGGAGTGAAAGATCACTCAGAAGTCCACGGAGCCCGGCAGGTAAGGACTTTCCGCTTGTTTACTACCTCGATAAAACGCTCCATTAAAACGGATTACATTGCGATCAAGGTCGGTAAAGGGCCGTACTGGGAATTTGGCAATCATTTTCCAGTCGAATCCAGAAAATTACTGGCAACTTTAGATGAGTCAGTCAAACGCTCCCTTAACCCTAATAGATCACGGAGTGAAAGATCACTCAGAAGTCCACGGAGCCCGGCAGGTAAGGACTTTCCGCTTGTTTACTACCTCGATAAAACGCTCCATTAAAACGGATTACATTGCGATCAAGGTCGGTAAAGGGCCGTACTGGGAATTTGGCAATCATTTTCCAGTCGAATCCAGAAAATTACTGGCAACTTTAGATGAGTCAGTCAAACGCTCCCTTAACCCTAATAGATCACGGAGTGAAAGATCACTCAGAAGTCCACGGAGCCCGGCAGGTAAGGACTTTCCGCTTGTTTACTACCTCGATAAAACGCTCCATTAAAACGGATTACATTGCGATCAAGGTCGGTAAAGGGCCGTACTGGGAATTTGGCAATCATTTTCCAGTCGAATCCAGAAAATTACTGGCAACTTTAGATGAGTCAGTCAAACGCTCCCTTAACCCTAATAGATCACGGAGTGAAAGATCACTCAGAAGTCCACGGAGCCCGGCAGGTAAGGACTTTCCGCTTGTTTACTACCTCGATAAAACGCTCCATTAAAACGGATTACATTGCGATCAAGGTCGGTAAAGGGCCGTACTGGGAATTTGGCAATCATTTTCCAGTCGAATCCAGAAAATTACTGGCAACTTTAGATGAGTCAGTCAAACGCTCCCTTAACCCTAATAGATCACGGAGTGAAAGATCACTCAGAAGTCCACGGAGCCCGGCAGGTAAGGACTTTCCGCTTGTTTACTACCTCGATAAAACGCTCCATTAAAACGGATTACATTGCGATCAAGGTCGGTAAAGGGCCGTACTGGGAATTTGGCAATCATTTTCCAGTCGAATCCAGAAAATTACTGGCAACTTTAGATGAGTCAGTCAAACGCTCCCTTAACCCTAATAGATCACGGAGTGAAAGATCACTCAGAAGTCCACGGAGCCCGGCAGGTAAGGACTTTCCGCTTGTTTACTACCTCGATAAAACGCTCCATTAAAACGGATTACATTGCGATCAAGGTCGGTAAAGGGCCGTACTGGGAATTTGGCAATCATTTTCCAGTCGAATCCAGAAAATTACTGGCAACTTTAGATGAGTCAGTCAAACGCTCCCTTAACCCTAATAGATCACGGAGTGAAAGATCACTCAGAAGTCCACGGAGCCCGGCAGGTAAGGACTTTCCGCTTGTTTACTACCTCGATAAAACGCTCCATTAAAACGGATTACATTGCGATCAAGGTCGGTAAAGGGCCGTACTGGGAATTTGGCAATCATTTTCCAGTCGAATCCAGAAAATTACTGGCAACTTTAGATGAGTCAGTCAAACGCTCCCTTAACCCTAATAGATCACGGAGTGAAAGATCACTCAGAAGTCCACGGAGCCCGGCAGGTAAGGACTTTCCGCTTGTTTACTACCTCGATAAAACGCTCCATTAAAACGGATTACATTGCGATCAAGGTCGGTAAAGGGCCGTACTGGGAATTTGGCAATCATTTTCCAGTCGAATCCAGAAAATTACTGGCAACTTTAGATGAGTCAGTCAAACGCTCCCTTAACCCTAATAGATCACGGAGTGAAAGATCACTCAGAAGTCCACGGAGCCCGGCAGGTAAGGACTTTCCGCTTGTTTACTACCTCGATAAAACGCTCCATTAAAACGGATTACATTGCGATCAAGGTCGGTAAAGGGCCGTACTGGGAATTTGGCAATCATTTTCCAGTCGAATCCAGAAAATTACTGGCAACTTTAGATGAGTCAGTCAAACGCTCCCTTAACCCTAATAGATCACGGAGTGAAAGATCACTCAGAAGTCCACGGAGCCCGGCAGGTAAGGACTTTCCGCTTGTTTACTACCTCGATAAAACGCTCCATTAAAACGGATTACATTGCGATCAAGGTCGGTAAAGGGCCGTACTGGGAATTTGGCAATCATTTTCCAGTCGAATCCAGAAAATTACTGGCAACTTTAGATGAGTCAGTCAAACGCTCCCTTAACCCTAATAGATCACGGAGTGAAAGATCACTCAGAAGTCCACGGAGCCCGGCAGGTAAGGACTTTCCGCTTGTTTACTACCTCGATAAAACGCTCCATTAAAACGGATTACATTGCGATCAAGGTCGGTAAAGGGCCGTACTGGGAATTTGGCAATCATTTTCCAGTCGAATCCAGAAAATTACTGGCAACTTTAGATGAGTCAGTCAAACGCTCCCTTAACCCTAATAGATCACGGAGTGAAAGATCACTCAGAAGTCCACGGAGCCCGGCAGGTAAGGACTTTCCGCTTGTTTACTACCTCGATAAAACGCTCCATTAAAACGGATTACATTGCGATCAAGGTCGGTAAAGGGCCGTACTGGGAATTTGGCAATCATTTTCCAGTCGAATCCAGAAAATTACTGGCAACTTTAGATGAGTCAGTCAAACGCTCCCTTAACCCTAATAGATCACGGAGTGAAAGATCACTCAGAAGTCCACGGAGCCCGGCAGGTAAGGACTTTCCGCTTGTTTACTACCTCGATAAAACGCTCCATTAAAACGGATTACATTGCGATCAAGGTCGGTAAAGGGCCGTACTGGGAATTTGGCAATCATTTTCCAGTCGAATCCAGAAAATTACTGGCAACTTTAGATGAGTCAGTCAAACGCTCCCTTAACCCTAATAGATCACGGAGTGAAAGATCACTCAGAAGTCCACGGAGCCCGGCAGGTAAGGACTTTCCGCTTGTTTACTACCTCGATAAAACGCTCCATTAAAACGGATTACATTGCGATCAAGGTCGGTAAAGGGCCGTACTGGGAATTTGGCAATCATTTTCCAGTCGAATCCAGAAAATTACTGGCAACTTTAGATGAGTCAGTCAAACGCTCCCTTAACCCTAATAGATCACGGAGTGAAAGATCACTCAGAAGTCCACGGAGCCCGGCAGGTAAGGACTTTCCGCTTGTTTACTACCTCGATAAAACGCTCCATTAAAACGGATTACATTGCGATCAAGGTCGGTAAAGGGCCGTACTGGGAATTTGGCAATCATTTTCCAGTCGAATCCAGAAAATTACTGGCAACTTTAGATGAGTCAGTCAAACGCTCCCTTAACCCTAATAGATCACGGAGTGAAAGATCACTCAGAAGTCCACGGAGCCCGGCAGGTAAGGACTTTCCGCTTGTTTACTACCTCGATAAAACGCTCCATTAAAACGGATTACATTGCGATCAAGGTCGGTAAAGGGCCGTACTGGGAATTTGGCAATCATTTTCCAGTCGAATCCAGAAAATTACTGGCAACTTTAGATGAGTCAGTCAAACGCTCCCTTAACCCTAATAGATCACGGAGTGAAAGATCACTCAGAAGTCCACGGAGCCCGGCAGGTAAGGACTTTCCGCTTGTTTACTACCTCGATAAAACGCTCCATTAAAACGGATTACATTGCGATCAAGGTCGGTAAAGGGCCGTACTGGGAATTTGGCAATCATTTTCCAGTCGAATCCAGAAAATTACTGGCAACTTTAGATGAGTCAGTCAAACGCTCCCTTAACCCTAATAGATCACGGAGTGAAAGATCACTCAGAAGTCCACGGAGCCCGGCAGGTAAGGACTTTCCGCTTGTTTACTACCTCGATAAAACGCTCCATTAAAACGGATTACATTGCGATCAAGGTCGGTAAAGGGCCGTACTGGGAATTTGGCAATCATTTTCCAGTCGAATCCAGAAAATTACTGGCAACTTTAGATGAGTCAGTCAAACGCTCCCTTAACCCTAATAGATCACGGAGTGAAAGATCACTCAGAAGTCCACGGAGCCCGGCAGGTAAGGACTTTCCGCTTGTTTACTACCTCGATAAAACGCTCCATTAAAACGGATTACATTGCGATCAAGGTCGGTAAAGGGCCGTACTGGGAATTTGGCAATCATTTTCCAGTCGAATCCAGAAAATTACTGGCAACTTTAGATGAGTCAGTCAAACGCTCCCTTAACCCTAATAGATCACGGAGTGAAAGATCACTCAGAAGTCCACGGAGCCCGGCAGGTAAGGACTTTCCGCTTGTTTACTACCTCGATAAAACGCTCCATTAAAACGGATTACATTGCGATCAAGGTCGGTAAAGGGCCGTACTGGGAATTTGGCAATCATTTTCCAGTCGAATCCAGAAAATTACTGGCAACTTTAGATGAGTCAGTCAAACGCTCCCTTAACCCTAATAGATCACGGAGTGAAAGATCACTCAGAAGTCCACGGAGCCCGGCAGGTAAGGACTTTCCGCTTGTTTACTACCTCGATAAAACGCTCCATTAAAACGGATTACATTGCGATCAAGGTCGGTAAAGGGCCGTACTGGGAATTTGGCAATCATTTTCCAGTCGAATCCAGAAAATTACTGGCAACTTTAGATGAGTCAGTCAAACGCTCCCTTAACCCTAATAGATCACGGAGTGAAAGATCACTCAGAAGTCCACGGAGCCCGGCAGGTAAGGACTTTCCGCTTGTTTACTACCTCGATAAAACGCTCCATTAAAACGGATTACATTGCGATCAAGGTCGGTAAAGGGCCGTACTGGGAATTTGGCAATCATTTTCCAGTCGAATCCAGAAAATTACTGGCAACTTTAGATGAGTCAGTCAAACGCTCCCTTAACCCTAATAGATCACGGAGTGAAAGATCACTCAGAAGTCCACGGAGCCCGGCAGGTAAGGACTTTCCGCTTGTTTACTACCTCGATAAAACGCTCCATTAAAACGGATTACATTGCGATCAAGGTCGGTAAAGGGCCGTACTGGGAATTTGGCAATCATTTTCCAGTCGAATCCAGAAAATTACTGGCAACTTTAGATGAGTCAGTCAAACGCTCCCTTAACCCTAATAGATCACGGAGTGAAAGATCACTCAGAAGTCCACGGAGCCCGGCAGGTAAGGACTTTCCGCTTGTTTACTACCTCGATAAAACGCTCCATTAAAACGGATTACATTGCGATCAAGGTCGGTAAAGGGCCGTACTGGGAATTTGGCAATCATTTTCCAGTCGAATCCAGAAAATTACTGGCAACTTTAGATGAGTCAGTCAAACGCTCCCTTAACCCTAATAGATCACGGAGTGAAAGATCACTCAGAAGTCCACGGAGCCCGGCAGGTAAGGACTTTCCGCTTGTTTACTACCTCGATAAAACGCTCCATTAAAACGGATTACATTGCGATCAAGGTCGGTAAAGGGCCGTACTGGGAATTTGGCAATCATTTTCCAGTCGAATCCAGAAAATTACTGGCAACTTTAGATGAGTCAGTCAAACGCTCCCTTAACCCTAATAGATCACGGAGTGAAAGATCACTCAGAAGTCCACGGAGCCCGGCAGGTAAGGACTTTCCGCTTGTTTACTACCTCGATAAAACGCTCCATTAAAACGGATTACATTGCGATCAAGGTCGGTAAAGGGCCGTACTGGGAATTTGGCAATCATTTTCCAGTCGAATCCAGAAAATTACTGGCAACTTTAGATGAGTCAGTCAAACGCTCCCTTAACCCTAATAGATCACGGAGTGAAAGATCACTCAGAAGTCCACGGAGCCCGGCAGGTAAGGACTTTCCGCTTGTTTACTACCTCGATAAAACGCTCCATTAAAACGGATTACATTGCGATCAAGGTCGGTAAAGGGCCGTACTGGGAATTTGGCAATCATTTTCCAGTCGAATCCAGAAAATTACTGGCAACTTTAGATGAGTCAGTCAAACGCTCCCTTAACCCTAATAGATCACGGAGTGAAAGATCACTCAGAAGTCCACGGAGCCCGGCAGGTAAGGACTTTCCGCTTGTTTACTACCTCGATAAAACGCTCCATTAAAACGGATTACATTGCGATCAAGGTCGGTAAAGGGCCGTACTGGGAATTTGGCAATCATTTTCCAGTCGAATCCAGAAAATTACTGGCAACTTTAGATGAGTCAGTCAAACGCTCCCTTAACCCTAATAGATCACGGAGTGAAAGATCACTCAGAAGTCCACGGAGCCCGGCAGGTAAGGACTTTCCGCTTGTTTACTACCTCGATAAAACGCTCCATTAAAACGGATTACATTGCGATCAAGGTCGGTAAAGGGCCGTACTGGGAATTTGGCAATCATTTTCCAGTCGAATCCAGAAAATTACTGGCAACTTTAGATGAGTCAGTCAAACGCTCCCTTAACCCTAATAGATCACGGAGTGAAAGATCACTCAGAAGTCCACGGAGCCCGGCAGGTAAGGACTTTCCGCTTGTTTACTACCTCGATAAAACGCTCCATTAAAACGGATTACATTGCGATCAAGGTCGGTAAAGGGCCGTACTGGGAATTTGGCAATCATTTTCCAGTCGAATCCAGAAAATTACTGGCAACTTTAGATGAGTCAGTCAAACGCTCCCTTAACCCTAATAGATCACGGAGTGAAAGATCACTCAGAAGTCCACGGAGCCCGGCAGGTAAGGACTTTCCGCTTGTTTACTACCTCGATAAAACGCTCCATTAAAACGGATTACATTGCGATCAAGGTCGGTAAAGGGCCGTACTGGGAATTTGGCAATCATTTTCCAGTCGAATCCAGAAAATTACTGGCAACTTTAGATGAGTCAGTCAAACGCTCCCTTAACCCTAATAGATCACGGAGTGAAAGATCACTCAGAAGTCCACGGAGCCCGGCAGGTAAGGACTTTCCGCTTGTTTACTACCTCGATAAAACGCTCCATTAAAACGGATTACATTGCGATCAAGGTCGGTAAAGGGCCGTACTGGGAATTTGGCAATCATTTTCCAGTCGAATCCAGAAAATTACTGGCAACTTTAGATGAGTCAGTCAAACGCTCCCTTAACCCTAATAGATCACGGAGTGAAAGATCACTCAGAAGTCCACGGAGCCCGGCAGGTAAGGACTTTCCGCTTGTTTACTACCTCGATAAAACGCTCCATTAAAACGGATTACATTGCGATCAAGGTCGGTAAAGGGCCGTACTGGGAATTTGGCAATCATTTTCCAGTCGAATCCAGAAAATTACTGGCAACTTTAGATGAGTCAGTCAAACGCTCCCTTAACCCTAATAGATCACGGAGTGAAAGATCACTCAGAAGTCCACGGAGCCCGGCAGGTAAGGACTTTCCGCTTGTTTACTACCTCGATAAAACGCTCCATTAAAACGGATTACATTGCGATCAAGGTCGGTAAAGGGCCGTACTGGGAATTTGGCAATCATTTTCCAGTCGAATCCAGAAAATTACTGGCAACTTTAGATGAGTCAGTCAAACGCTCCCTTAACCCTAATAGATCACGGAGTGAAAGATCACTCAGAAGTCCACGGAGCCCGGCAGGTAAGGACTTTCCGCTTGTTTACTACCTCGATAAAACGCTCCATTAAAACGGATTACATTGCGATCAAGGTCGGTAAAGGGCCGTACTGGGAATTTGGCAATCATTTTCCAGTCGAATCCAGAAAATTACTGGCAACTTTAGATGAGTCAAGTCAAACGCTCCCTTAACCCTAATAGATCACGGAGTGAAAGATCACTCAGAAGTCCACGGAGCCCGGCAGGTAAGGACTTTCCGCTTGTTTACTACCTCGATAAAACGCTCCATTAAAACGGATTACATTGCGATCAAGGTCGGTAAAGGGCCGTACTGGGAATTTGGCAATCATTTTCCAGTCGAATCCAGAAAATTACTGGCAACTTTAGATGAGTCAGTCAAACGCTCCCTTAACCCTAATAGATCACGGAGTGAAAGATCACTCAGAAGTCCACGGAGCCCGGCAGGTAAGGACTTTCCGCTTGTTTACTACCTCGATAAAACGCTCCATTAAAACGGATTACATTGCGATCAAGGTCGGTAAAGGGCCGTACTGGGAATTTGGCAATCATTTTCCAGTCGAATCCAGAAAATTACTGGCAACTTTAGATGAGTCAGTCAAACGCTCCCTTAACCCTAATAGATCACGGAGTGAAAGATCACTCAGAAGTCCACGGAGCCCGGCAGGTAAGGACTTTCCGCTTGTTTACTACCTCGATAAAACGCTCCATTAAAACGGATTACATTGCGATCAAGGTCGGTAAAGGGCCGTACTGGGAATTTGGCAATCATTTTCCAGTCGAATCCAGAAAATTACTGGCAACTTTAGATGAGTCAGTCAAACGCTCCCTTAACCCTAATAGATCACGGAGTGAAAGATCACTCAGAAGTCCACGGAGCCCGGCAGGTAAGGACTTTCCGCTTGTTTACTACCTCGATAAAACGCTCCATTAAAACGGATTACATTGCGATCAAGGTCGGTAAAGGGCCGTACTGGGAATTTGGCAATCATTTTCCAGTCGAATCCAGAAAATTACTGGCAACTTTAGATGAGTCAGTCAAACGCTCCCTTAACCCTAATAGATCACGGAGTGAAAGATCACTCAGAAGTCCACGGAGCCCGGCAGGTAAGGACTTTCCGCTTGTTTACTACCTCGATAAAACGCTCCATTAAAACAGATTACATTGCGATCAAGGTCGGATAAAGGGCCGTACTGGGAATTTGGCAATCATTTTCCAGTCGAATCCAGAAAATTACTGGCAACTTTAGATGAGTCAGTCAAACGCTCCCTTAACCCTAATAGATCACGGAGTGAAAGATCACTCAGAAGTCCACGGAGCCCGGCAGGTAAGGACTTTCCGCTTGTTTACTACCTCGATAAAACGCTCCATTAAAACGGATTACATTGCGATCAAGGTCGGTAAAGGGCCGTACTGGGAATTTGGCAATCATTTTCCAGTCGAATCCAGAAAATTACTGGCAACTTTAGATGAGTCAGTCAAACGCTCCCTTAACCCTAATAGATCACGGAGTGAAAGATCACTCAGAAGTCCACGGAGCCCGGCAGGTAAGGACTTTCCGCTTGTTTACTACCTCGATAAAACGCTCCATTAAAACGGATTACATTGCGATCAAGGTCGGTAAAGGGCCGTACTGGGAATTTGGCAATCATTTTCCAGTCGAATCCAGAAAATTACTGGCAACTTTAGATGAGTCAAGTCAAACGCTCCCTTAACCCTAATAGATCACGGAGTGAAAGATCACTCAGAAGTCCACGGAGCCCGGCAGGTAAGGACTTTCCGCTTGTTTACTACCTCGATAAAACGCTCCATTAAAACGGATTACATTGCGATCAAGGTCGGTAAAGGGCCGTACTGGGAATTTGGCAATCATTTTCCAGTCGAATCCAGAAAATTACTGGCAACTTTAGATGAGTCAGTCAAACGCTCCCTTAACCCTAATAGATCACGGAGTGAAAGATCACTCAGAAGTCCACGGAGCCCGGCAGGTAAGGACTTTCCGCTTGTTTACTACCTCGATAAAACGCTCCATTAAAACGGATTACATTGCGATCAAGGTCGGTAAAGGGCCGTACTGGGAATTTGGCAATCATTTTCCAGTCGAATCCAGAAAATTACTGGCAACTTTAGATGAGTCAGTCAAACGCTCCCTTAACCCTAATAGATCACGGAGTGAAAGATCACTCAGAAGTCCACGGAGCCCGGCAGGTAAGGACTTTCCGCTTGTTTACTACCTCGATAAAACGCTCCATTAAAACGGATTACATTGCGATCAAGGTCGGTAAAGGGCCGTACTGGGAATTTGGCAATCATTTTCCAGTCGAATCCAGAAAATTACTGGCAACTTTAGATGAGTCAGTCAAACGCTCCCTTAACCCTAATAGATCACGGAGTGAAAGATCACTCAGAAGTCCACGGAGCCCGGCACGTAAGGACTTTCCGCTTGTTTACTACCTCGATAAAACGCTCCATTAAAACGGATTACATTGCGATCAAGGTCGGTAAAGGGCCGTACTGGGAATTTGGCAATCATTTTCCAGGCGAATCCAGAAAATTACTGGCAACTTTAGATGAGTCAGTCAAACGCTCCCTTAACCCTAATAGATCACGGAGTGAAAGATCACTCAGAAGTCCACGGAGCCCGGCAGGTAAGGACTTTCCGCTTGTTTACTACCTCGATAAAACGCTCCATTAAAACGGATTACATTGCGATCAAGGTCGGTAAAGGGCCGTCGTCCATTTACCGACCTTGATTGCGATTGAATATATTAATGTTACTCGTACTGCGATCCTAATATAAAGGACTTGTCTGACTCTGTTTTCATGGAGGACCTGGAGGCGATCGCGGCTTCGTTGTCCGTGCCCATTCTTTCCACGACCGCCGTACCGATCAACAGGACGTTACTCCCTGATGGAAAGCCCAGAAAACACAACTCCTTCGGTGGATAATTCAACCGGCTCAAAATTATACATTACTGGAAATATTATATATATATATATATGATTCTTCATTAACGCCCGTGCGCCCAAGCAAGATATGATATATATATATATATATATATATATATATATATATATATATATATATATATATATATATATATATATATATATATATATATGGGGCATTCCATGCCAAATCAACCAATGATTGATCCCGACCATTTTTGATTTGGCTGATAATTTTTTGTTTTTGCACTAAATGAAAGTAGCTTCCATGATTTTTGTAGATTTTTATCTCTACTCATACTTAAGTTATGGATTTTTGAAAAAAAATGCAGTTTAAAATTTGGCAAATTTCAAATGCTTGTAACTTTAAGAAGAAAAAAGATATTGTAAAAAACAAGGTGGGCTTTCTTTTCGTTTTTCTCTGTACTTTTCGAAGAAAATATCGAAAAAATGTTTAATGGGCAATATGACTGTTTTTTTTTTAAGGATTTAAGTAAAAAATGTTTGTTTTTCTCAGTGCGACCGTTTTAATTTTTTTCAAAAAAATCTCACAAATTCTAGACTTAATTTCGAAATTTTCAAGACCTATAAGAAAATGGGATTCCAATAACTTCGATTTTTTAAGGGACTTTTTCTTCATTTTTTTTCGAAAATAATTTTTTAAAAATAAGATAGACTCTACCGATAGCTATCAAAAAATTTGATAAATTTATAGACAGCAATCCTGAAATTTCGATCTATGGGTAAAGAGGAAATTCGAATATTTTCTATTTTTTAATTGCATTTTTACTTATTTTTATTATTAAATTACTTTTTTAAATAAAATATTATAAATTGGGGAACTTTAACGGTTAGCATGTAACAATTAAATCATATAGTTAATAAAAATAATAAAATTAAGTAAAAATGCAATTAAAAAATAGAAAATATTCGAATTTCCTCTTTACCCATAGATCGAAATTTCAGGATTGCTGTCTATAAATTTATCAAATTTTTTTATAGCTATCGGTAGAGTCTATCTTATTTTTAAAAAATTATTTTTGAAAAAAAATGAAGAAAAAGTCCCTTAAAAATCAAAGTTATTGGAATCCCATTTTCTTATAGGTCTTGAAAATTTCGAAATTAAGTCTAGAATTTGTGAGATTTTTTTGAAAAAAATCAAAACGGTCGCACTGAGAAAAACAAACATTTTTTACTTAAATCCTTAAAAAAAACAGTCATATTGCCCATTAAACATTTTTTTCGATATTTTCTTCGAAAAGTACAGAGAAAAACGAAAAGAAAGCCCACCTTGTTTTTTACAATATCTTTTTTCTTCTTAAAGTTACAAGCATTTGAAATTTGCCAAATTTTAAAACTGCATTTTTTTTCAAAAATCCATAACTTAAGTATGAGTAGAGATAAAAATCTACAAAAAATCATGGAAGCTACTTTCATTTAGTGCAAAAACACAAAAAATTATCAGCCAAATCAAAAATGGTCGGGGTCAATCATTGGTTGATTTGGCATGGAATGCCCCATGTATATATATATATATATATATATATATATATATATATATATATATATATATATATATATATATATTACATCATTTTAAATATTATTAAAATCAAATTTACCTCTTAAACAAAAGTGTTAATCAACTCAATTCCAAGATAAGGTGATAATTTGCAAACGTAATTAAAATGCGGCAAATTTCGGACTATCGTAAATTGTCACCCTGTATTGATGAAAATCGGCAGAAAGATCGGATATCTCAGATCGAGATGAGAACCATGAATGATCTGCGGTGACGCGCGCCGCGCTGGGTAAATATAGTTTTATTGACAATACGCACGAGCGATCACAATTACGTATGACGTAAGAAGTGACACTTGTGACCTTTGTTGGGAAGTCGGTAATAACTCTCTTCCTTCCGATTAACGGTTTTTTCCCGTACGTTTGTGATAAAAAAAAAATACAATTGTAAAAATCTATCGCGCAGGGAAACATCCGGAAACATCTGTATATCGAATATGTACCTTTTATTATCGATTTAAAAGTGCCATTATAATCAACGTGCGCGATAATGAATTTCTTCTTGGACGATTTTACTTAATCATCATTTGACGCGATATTTAATACATGCAAAAAAAAACACGTGGATTCTATTTTCCTTGAAGTAAGTGGCAATTTCTTTTTTTCAACTCGTTTTTCTCGTCTAATGATTTGTAGAAATTAAAAATAAGTTATTCTATGTAAGAATTAAAAATAAGATCATTTTCTGCATTATGGTTGCGAAACCTGTCTTTTTCTCGTTTTCTCGCGATATTCTCGCGATATTCTCTCTATGAAATCCTAACGGCTATCTCGATTAAACTTCGATTAACTTATAAAATAATATCTGTATAATTTTGTTTATTAATTTTTTTTGTTTAACATATAGATATAAGATTATTTTTGACGATATCGATATTAGAATTATAAATAAAAAGTTCCAGGAATATTATTGTTAAATAGATTTATCGTCCTCCGGCACCGCAATCGAGCAATTGTAATACAAGATGCATAAAATCTGTTAGTGAAGAAACGCTGTGCTAATGGGCAATGCTATAAATTATTTAGTTACTTATTATTTCGTAGATATATATTATAATAATAATTCTAATTTAATTGGTTGTTTATATCGTAAAAATCGGGGGTCTCTTGGCCACTGCAATGTCTCCGAGCCACTTTTATTTCTCTGTTTAGCTCGCAGTGATTTAACAAAAGTAAATTGTTACTTGTGAAAATTTACGATAAATTAAAAAAACAAGCATGAAAATTTTGTTTAAATATCAATTATATAGATTATTAAAATACAGTGACCCGAGACATTCTGATGGTCCAACAGACCCAGAGGTTTATGCGCCGCGTATGTATATATTTATGAAAATTTGAGTGTGGAAGAATTGTTTGGTTCATAGATATGCGTAATTAAATTTATGTGTATATATATATTTATTTACAGGTGATTATTCAAGCGCAAAAGACGTTCTACAAATTATTCAAATGGCATCTGATCAAGAATCATCTGAATTAGATGAAACTAAGTTGAAAAAATCAAGATCAAAGCGTCACAAGAAAAAATATGAATCTATAGATGATACCTACACTTTAAATGACGAAAATTACAACAGAGTTAAAACTAGTAAAAAAGTCAAAAGAGTCTCTCATGATACATTGCCATTAAAACCAGCAAACTTTCAGTCAGTTTTGAAATGTACTAAAACTACAAATAAATCTTTAGGTAAGATAATTTCATAAACATTTTATTGTAATGCGTTCAATAATTTTAAAATAAGCACTTTAAAATTTTTTGCTTTAGAATTAGTTGCTTTATATAATAAATTATGTGTGATTAATTATTAATTTTTTTACATTACAATTTTTTACTAATATTAAAGGTTACAAATTTCTATATTGAAATATATTAAAATGCCATGAGTTTTTTTTACTATTTGCATAACATTCATCATATACTGCTTTTATAGATGCTACAAAAACTCAGGTAAATGTTGAAAAGAAAACAGTATCCAATGATAATGAATTTAATAATGGAAGTTCTTCATTAATATTACCTGAAAACAGTGATGACAATGATAATCAAAGCAGTTCAGCAGTATGTCAAAAAAGTCAATTGAGACCAGCTGTAGATTTATCTCACTCCGATATTTCTAAGATACTTTCAAGTCTTGTAGGTAAATATCATGTACAGTGTTATTGCATCAGTTCTAAATATTTTTTTATTAGTTGATTTTGTAATTATTTGATGTAATTTTTTTATTTCAGAATTTAGCAAG
>JASTWK010001791.1:0-24665 GCA_030770225.1 Temnothorax unifasciatus | reverse complement strand
AATAAAACTTTCGTGACCTGAGAAAGGCAGAGTTACAGGGAAGAATACCGGCGAGCTGACCATGCTACATTACTGCATAAGAATCTCTAATAAATTTTGGAATGTGCATTTTACATCAAAATTACTCGCGTTGCGCTTCTGTTTACTACTTTTTTTTATAAACGCTTCTCTCCGAGATTATGTCATCTGCGACGCTGCAGGCTGTCGGTTGCTTCGCAATATTCGGCAAGTGCGTAAATGATTAAAATTTCGATGCTTAATGCATCCTTAATCGTGCTTAAATGTGCGCCAAACATGTTTACCGCGTATTATGCAATACTGAAAATCTCGTGATTCGTGCAGATGTGGAGCATACTACGCGATAAATGCAGATTGGGGCAGATGATACCGGAGAGGGAGGAGTGGACGATGACTGTTTTCGTATCGCGACAATAAGATTATTGCCGACGTATTGAAGATCGAGCTTTTGAACTTCTTGAATGGTGTAGTTTTCTGTCGGATTGCAATCGTCACTAACCGCTATATGTACGACGATAACGCGGCCAAACATAATTTTTTAAATACGAAGCCAAGTTTATCTCTGCAGATTGTGTAAATTAACGCAAACTAACGATCGATCGATCAGTGACATAGATTCCGAAGATGTTTGTAGTCATTAATCAACGATAAGTAACGAAAATATCGAGGAAAAAGTACGGGTATTTTAGCATGCGTGGGATCTCGTCCAATGATTTGCATAATCTAAATATCATAAGCATAAGCTGAGCGTGTCAAATAAAGAACGTCGACATCTATGATTCACGTCGTATTCCATATTTCCTAGATACCGAAAGCGAATTTCCAACCGCATTTCGTTTTTCTTTTTTTCATAGAAATACATTTAAGATAGAGTTGTTTCGAATTTTCGAATTTTAATCGCAAATGAAAAAGAGCACTTGCTCCGCCAAAGGATCTTACAAATTATAGAGGTCGAAAACTGATTTTAGAATTTGCATCATATATAAGTTAAATTATTTGTACATACTATAAAATTTGAGTAGTCGCATGAATTTTAATATTATGATAGGTAAACGTGAAAGAGTTTTTGTTAAATTACTTTCAAAAGTATTAAATTGTGCAAATCCGCAATATTGATGGAAAGTTTATTTCGGAGATACGTTGAGGCCGATACATGGCCTATTTTGAGGCCTCGGCCGAGGCTAAGTTACAACGGAGATTTTCGTAACGTCGACTGAAGTCGGCGTTTGTATTTTTTGTCGATGTTAATGCTTGCGTGTGTATGTGTTCGTGTGTATGTGTATGTATAATATTCCGCGGGGAGAATTTGTACAGGACACACGCACGATCCTCTGACGTTGCCAACCCGAGTGCGGCATCTCTTCTCTTATTTACCCAAAAATACCAGAAGAAGGTCACGCGCTCGTGTAACGTTATAGTGTCGCGAAAGTGAACGAGAGTCGGCTAACGGTATCTCTCTTTCTCTCTCTTTCTTTCTTTCGTCTCTTTCGCTCTCGCCCGAAAGGTTAATGCGTTAAGGATCGGACGTACATACTTAACGTATGTCATAAATCGAAAATACTCGCGGTGTGAAGATGAGATGTGCTTTTAGACCTCCTGCTATAGTAATTAATCCCGCCAGACACACGGCTCGACCGGCTCTGATATACAACGTGTGCAGTTCGCGTAAAAGGTGACTCGTG
This sequence comes from Temnothorax unifasciatus, assembly GCA_030770225.1. Lineage (NCBI taxonomy): Eukaryota > Metazoa > Arthropoda > Insecta > Hymenoptera > Formicidae > Temnothorax > Temnothorax unifasciatus. The sequence continues at coordinate 22,965 of JASTWK010001791.1, read as the reverse complement.
GATTCGCAGATTTAGATTGCAACCACGACGATGACGTAGACGCCGAGCGGTCGATAGACCGCGAAAGGAGCCCGTCAATGCGTGCGTTCGTCTACGTGCCTCCATTCTCGAGTGCAGTGACTTCTTGTCGAAAATTAGCCGGCGTGCCCGCGCAACGCGATCCAATTCTTAGCGGTTTGTCAAATAAGTGATTGTTGTTAAGAATTTAGATAGCATTTTGGAGATTATTTAGCACATTTTATGAGTTTTCCTTATCCTTCACACGTGTTTCGGTGTGTTTCTACGAACATTGAAATATTCATGTTTGCCATATACCTTGTTGATGAAACAAAGGTGCGATATCAAGATTGTGGACGAATATAAAGATTTTATAAACACATTCTTTTATAAAGGAATAAAACTTTGGGCATTTAGTATTTATTTCACAATTAATTGTCTACATTTTTAATTTATGAATAATTAAATATTTTTAATGTGCATTTTAATGTAACAACTTTCGATTTTTTAATTTTAACGTGATACATGTATTTCTGAAATTTTTATAATAGTAAAAAAAAAAGAATTTTAATGCTCGTTTAGAAATAGATCGGTACCGAGATAATATAATATCTAAAATATAAGAAAAGTTGTCATGAAAACTCAGTTTTTCTCCCTTCTGCGGGTTTGTCTTTCATTTTTCATTGCTTGAAACTCATTAATAACATCTTCTTGACTTTCGGAGTCAAGTAACAAAGGTGAAGTCTGTAATCCGATATACATAAAATAAAATTACAGAGAAAATACATTTAATGCAAAAAGATAAAAGTATATTTATGTTTCGCTTTTATTAAAGTTTCCGCGCGTTATTGCAGACATTAAAATCGTGACTCTTTTTCGCATTTGTCACTTCGTAAATTTCATAGCGAATAGTATGCACTATCCCCTGCGAAAAGACATAATATTGCGGCGCTTGGAAATCGGATGAGTTTAATTTGATCGACGAAAAATAGAATAAGCTTAATCTTTTGATTAACAGACCCACGCGTTGTTTTGGCACGGGTATACGACTTGCTTTACGATATTTCCATTACGCAGCGTTGATAACGCAACATTGTTTATCGTATTTTGGGCAATTGAGTACACATCGCACGAGCGGCATTATCTTTCGGAGGATAATTAAGCGAGCTTGTTTGTTTGATTGAAAGATTCACGCACTTGATGAGAGTTTAAGCTTCTAATTACGTAATGCAGATTTCTTCTTATCGTGACTCGATTCAACACGATAATTTGCTTGCTTATCTCAATGTAAATAATTTTTCAAGAATATTTAAGTGAATATCACACATGCCGACTCTTTCTCTCTTTCCCTCTCAACTCTCGTAACAAGTTGGGTACATTCGCTATTTTGACAGATATGTTTTGCTGCTCGAAATTTTATTTGATTTAGTTCGCGCATAAGTTATATTTAGAATTATTTTGTGATTTTTACCTAAGTAGATTTATTAAATGTCATCCAGATTAAATGTTTCAATAAATAAGGAAGTAATGGTTGTAACAAACAAAACTTTGCAAGATTTGCCGAGAGATGGTAAAACTGTTCAGCTTACATAATTGATTTCTAAGATTAATTACTAAATATTATATTTTAGATACTATCAGGAGATCTACTATCTGTGCATTAAGTTTATTTCATGATCAATTACCATATTGTGAGATTTCGATCATATCGAGCTACAGTTAATATTAAAAATAAAAATAAGCTGCGCATATTAAGTTTTTTATCTTCTATCTAATCTTAAAGATCTAACTCGGACAAATCGAGCCGCCCGAAGGAAGTTTGATTCGTTTCCGAGATATAGTACTTATTTTTATAGTATGGAAAAAATGCGTAAATGGCCTGAATAAGCCAAGGCGAGCACTCTAGCACCTCCTCGTGTATCTAAAATTTATGTTTCATTATAGCGATGATAACGGGTAGAGGAATAAAACTCTGCGCGTGTACAAACGCAATAAATTACGCCTATCGCGGGGCTCGCGTGATGTAACAACGACAATCAGGTTCCCCGATGATAATCCCACGCTTCCGACTTTAAAATTACTTATCCCGGCGCCAATCCGGCCGACACTATTCTCTCGTGGTCGTGCCCGATTGAAAATCGACGAAGCCCGTCGCGCGCCGGAAGTGCTCTCTCTCTCTCTCTCTCTCTCTCACCCCGATATTATCGATTCAAAAGCGCGTCTGCCTCTCTGGAAAGGCGTCGACGCGTCATCGGAAGTCCATCCAGCAGCACTCTCCCTGGTGAAAGCTCATTCGCGACATTCCGGCGCAGAACACCATAATCGACTGCGTGCACGCGATAATGAATGACTCTCCCTCGTGTGTAACAAAGCGGACGATCTTATCGGAGTTTTGCGCATAGAAACCCGAAGATGCGCGCGTCTTACGTCACGACCGTTACGGAGCGATTGTCTTTCTCTCGTACATAAGGCAACGAGATTAGTCACGGTGACACACGACCGCTGAGGATCCTTAAATAGAATCGGCTTTCGTCGGCGGGAGTCAAAGGTCGATAATCGTACGTGAAGGATGTGAAGAAAGGTACTGATTTGGTATATTCGAACGATCGTATATTGAAAGCCTTAATCTTCTATATATAAATTTATTGATTTGAATGATTTCATTTAACGCAAAAATCTGTGCATAAATTCGTTCCTATAAATTTTAACGACTTATTTATCAAGATTTGATAAGATCTGTCGTACTTTGCTTTAAAATAATAATTATCGAAAATGTTTTATCGAGACGAGCTGCTAATCAAAAATGCTTGAAGTAAATATTTATGAAAAAAGTCCGCTAATGTTTTCAAAGACAACGCGTTTAGTTTTTTCAATTAACGGATGTTTAGTTTTTGCGAGGTTAATTTAAAAAAGATTTGACGATACAGCGATAATGTCTTTGCTCCTTTTATAAATTTTTAAATTTCATAAAATTAATAGTTATGTTTGAAAGAAATTCTGTGAGTATGAGTAACTCAGTGTATATGCATCAAAAATAATTTTGAAAGCTCGATAAAAGAGGTTTGTAATCCGATTTTAATGAAAAGGATGTATAGACTCTAATTCTCTCTACAGCAGTTATTTGTCTTGCTTCAAATTGGAAAGTTCGTAGGCTATAATTTAATTGTCATTTATTCAACAGCAGCATTAAACATTACGCATCGCGTAATTTATTGACCGAATTTAATAATCGCTTAGTGATAATTGCAGCCATCATTAGATATAAATGATATAATTAATTTTACAATATTCCGTGGATATCGTTCTCGTATATGTGTATAAATCAATTTTTAAATAGAAACGAATGTTGAGAGAGAGAGAGAGAGAGAGATTATATTTATATAATGTTTAATGAGTTTTGTTATAATACTGATTAATTTTCCACGCGATTTACGAGTGAAGAGCTTTTATTATGAGGAAGAAATTATCAGAGAAACTATTATTTTTATTAATTAGGACATATACGAGCAGGTGCTTTAAACTATGATAGCATGATTATGTTATTTTAAAAATTTGTAGGTAAGAGGTAATTTATTGCTACGTTTACAACGTTCGGAATGGCAGGCGGATGGGTTAATGAGTCGGCACTATTCGTTACTATGCACGGGAGATCATAATGTACCGGGAAGAGCGATAAATTAACAGAAAAATGTACATGCCACGTATGCCATAGCAAACTTTATATCATAACAATTATTTATGGCGAGATTTATAAAACGCTTGAACCTTACGTAACCGAAATATTTAACTTCGCGTCGCGTCGCGCTTTATGCGCACTCGTTAATTTTTTAAATTTTTAATTAGCCTCGCTCGTGAACCACCGCGATAATCGCGAATCGGTTTTGCGAAAGCGTGGACAGGGTCTACGAGTTGTACACCGCGACTTCGCTGCACGAGAGGAAAGAGATCGACCGAGTTCCGTTGAGAGTGCGAGGAGTCCTCTGTCGGCGGATGACCTTATGAACCGTAATGCCCACATAGTTCGCATGCAAATCCTTCATCCTTCGCGCAAAACGCTGGAGGGCAACCGTTGCGTAAACGGAGAAACGCATACCGCGTCGGATGTAATTGCTCCATCGATACAGGTACTGGCCGGCGCGTGAATCCCGCTAGCATTAAGAAGTGGACGATAGTTGCGACATAAATGTGCCTGCGCCTGCGATTTTACGTAAAATCCCAGTCTTCTTACGCGCTATAATTCGCGCGAGTAATATAGAAATCAGTAAGCGCACCGAGAAAGGGTAATTTCTTGACGACTGACGCACGACAAAAACGGTATAATACGCGCGATATTATCCAATTTGCAGGCGATTATAAAAAGCTCATTGGCTAATGCGATAAGTAGCATTAATGTTGACTGCTTTATTATTATCCATTATACCAGCACATATTGAAAAAAAGCAAACAAGTATAATGATGTAATATACGTCGCGGAACAATACTTTTTCTGAGTCCTTTGTGAATTTTTTAATGGTATTAACTCTCTCTCGCTTTTTAATATATTTGAACGCATATATATAAGATCTGTTGGAATTATCTCTCTTTTTCTTTGATCTACGATTTCATAACGGTAAAATAAAATTATTCTTGCAATTTATTTATATAAACTTGTAGGAACTTCTATTCGAGGTTTATCCTAGAAGTTCTTTTATTTGGTACCTAGACAGTTGTCTCGATTTTATGCTAATTTAACACTTTGATTGTTACATTACCCATATTTGGATAACGCGTGAGTTTCCACGAGAATCCCGTTACCTACTTAGATAACGGTCCTATTTATCCGGTTAAGAATGCTTTTACTAAGTATTTATAAAGACATAAAAAAACAATAAACTATTCTAAAAGTAATATACTAGATTTATTAAAAACGGAATAATTTATTTTTCTACTTATTCATTTGTTTCAATCGCAAAAAGATCTATTATTTCGAGTTACGAATAGCAGATATTACAACTCTGAAATGAGTCTTATGTAACTAAAAAAAAAATATTAGTGCTAGTAATTGGAACAAGACGTTACCTGTTGTATTTTAGAAAAATATCAATTAACACGATTAATTTTTTTCTTTCAAGCGTTTCTCTATTTCAAGTATCGCAATTTTCTCCAACATAATTCTCAAAAGAGATTACCTCAGAAAGCGTTTAATGCTACAACTTCTAATTCTCTGATGATTCTAAAGGCGTTTTAAAAAATGTTAGTCGCATTCTGCAGGTCTGCAGGTGCGAATATGTGACCCGGTCTCACGTTCGATTTTACGCATTCGCAGACGTTGATACGGCGGATGCAGCTTTGTCGTTTATTTGCGTTCATCAATCAAGGCGAGCGTCATTTCAGACACGATACGTTGGTACGCGCGGTTTTCCGGCATTCGACAGACATTTAACATTGGTGTACATGACGCGCATGCACACGATGCGAGTGCTGTCTATTAATACGTGCCGTACGGCACGGCAGCTCGTCACATGTTAACGCACGCGTATACGTTATTCGTCCCGATTTGCTCGGCGAGATAATTAAGTCGCGGGCTCTCGTTAACGCGCATCGACAAACCAAAACGATTTGTTTATCCGACCGTGAGTAACATTACCGCGGAATGACGATCCGCTCTCTAATTACAGCCATTTAAAGGAACGACATCGACGCGATGGGCCGCTCACTTTTCAGCCTTCATTAAAATGCAATTATCCCTTTCCCGCTTTTACGCGACAAAGAAACGTGTGTGCGCCCGTAATTAACGCGTGCTGTATCGAACGGAAGTGCGTGGCTCAGATAGCGAGAATGGCGAAAAGCGGGTCTACTGAAAGATACGAGGTCCTCGGTCTGTTACATTAAATATCCGTGATATATATATATATATATATATATATATATATATATATATGTATGTATGTTTATATGTATGTATGTTAACCTACTGTAATCTTTCGTGGCCAAGTGATAAACGTATTATGCAGGAAGTACGGAAGGAAGGATGTGCCCAATTCGCAGGCGATTCGTAAGTCCGTGCGGTCACCACCGAGATATGGTCGCGAAACAATGGCATTGTTGATATGAAAATTAAAGCTAGAAAATCGCTCCGCGGCCGTTGGAGATACTTACTACCTTGAAATTTCTGGTGCATAGTTTCTATTATTAGCCGAGCGCTTTAGAATATTTAATTACGTGCCATTTTCGACTATTATAAAATGATAATGGGAGTAATAATAATGGAATAAATGGAAGTACTTACAGCGAGGACAGTTTATGTATACGTGAAAGTAGTTACGCGCTGAATTTTCAATACGTCTTATCGACAAATTTAATAATAGCTCTTTTTGGTGTGTATTTTGGATTGATTTACTTTCAATTTTAATGAAAGCCTATGTGCCTTGATTGTTTTTGAACGTACATATATGTACAGAAACATTCCTCGGACGTATATTACAAAAGGTGATGGCGCAACGCAAGATATCAAGATGCAATCAATATACGGCGAGGGGAGAGAATATTGAGAGAAGGCGCAGCGCGCAGAGATAATGGGGGAATATCGAGATGAGTTTCGATGATGACAGCCACGCGTAAATTCCGAGTTATCGGATATTGCTCGTAGATGAAGTCTCGCCGCGCGCGAAGTGGAGATCCGCGTGACCGTCTATGTTTTAGAGAAAGTCTCCGCGGGATATAAAATCCATTTTACCGGGCGATCGTACGGCGCTTCTTTTTTCTTTTTCCTTTTCCTCGGCTCGCATTCCTTAGCCAACACGCCACGGTGCACCCGATGGAATCTTCTCGTAAATTGCCCTCTTCCGTATTGTCAAAGACGGTGCTTAAGCCATGCAGGGAAAGTTTTTCCAATCTCCGTGGCGTCGATGCTGCTGTGGTGTACGTAGGCCATGTAGGATCGCTCGATTCGATCGGCGATTTATCTCTCCGCGAAGGCCGCGATAAATATCGTCTTCCCTGACGAGGAGAGTGTGAGAGAAAGAGGGACAGATGTAACGAAATCGGGACTTATAACGGAATTATTATCGCGCTCGATGAAAAAGACGATCGTCCGCAATGTACTTTCCCTTGTCGAGAAATACTCGTCTTCGCTCTGAAAATATTATGATTAAAAACATCTTAAAGAAGTCTTAAAGAAGGATATAACGATTTCCTCGAGAAATCGATCAAGCCGGCCGATCTTTTGGAATGTCTGTGAAGTTGGCCCCCCTTTTTCAAAATTCGGAACTTTTTATTAGAGTTCTGGATTCCCCAGCAAGAGTTCTAGAGTTCTCTATGATTTTTAAAAAGAGTTCCGTCATTTAAAGTGGTGAAAACACCAATTTAAAAATGGGGGGGCTAACTTCACGGCGCCCACCATTTTTGAAAAAATGAATTTTTTATGGCAGTTCCGGATAGATTTCGATGAGTTCTAGAGTTCCCTATAGGTTTTAAAAAGAGTTCCGTTCAAATAAGCCCAAAAATCGATGTCAAAGTTGAACAAAAAATTTACAATTTTTTTAAAAAATCAATTTTTTATGGTAGATTCAGAAAGATTTCGACGAGTTCTAGAGTTCCCTATAGGTTTTATAACGCTACGACCAATATTTCAAAAGTTACAGCCCTTCAAAGTGCCACACCTCGAAAATTTTCTAAGTCCCAAGGGGTAATTTTTTTTCTCGGAAATCGGCAGTTCTCGCGGGAGTTCTGGTGGCCCCCCGAAGAGTTCTATCGAAAACTATCAGGGTCCGAAACGATCCGACCAGTATTTCAAAAGTTACAGCCCTTCAAAGGGTCACACCTAAAATTAAAAAATTATTTTACCGGAGTTCTGGCGGGAGTTCTGGTGGCCCCCCGAAGAGTTCTATCGAAAACTATCAGGGTCCGAAACGATTCGACCAGTATTTTAAAAGTTACAGCCCTTCAAAGGGTCACACCTAAAATTAAAAAATTATTTTACCGGAGTTCTGGCGGGAGTTCTGGTGGCCCCCCGAAGAGTTCTATCGAAAACTATCAGGGTCCAAAGCGCTCCGACCAATATTTCAAAAGTTACAGCCCTTCAAAGGGTCACACCTCGAAAATTTTCTAAGTCCCAAGGGGTAATTTTTTTTTCGGAAATCGGCAGTTTTCGCGGGAGTTCTGGTGGCCCCCCGAAGAGTTCTATCGAAAACTATCAGGGTCCGAAACGATCCGACAAGTATTTCAAAAGTTACAGCCCTTCAAAGGGTCACACCTAAAATTAAAAAATTATTTTACCGGAGTTCTGGCGGGAGTTCTGGTGGCCCCCCGAAGAGTTCTATCGAAAACTATCAGGGTCCAAAGCGCTCCGACCAATATTTCAAAAGTTACAGCCCTTCAAAGGGTCACACCTCGAAAATTTTCTAAGTCCCAAGGGGTAATTTTTTTTTTCGGAAATCGGCAGTTCTCGCGGGAGTTCTGGTGGCCCCCCGAAGAGTTCTATCGAAAACTATCAGGGTCCGAAACGATCCGACCAGTATTTCAAAAGTTACAGCCCTTCAAAGGGTCACACCTAAAATTAAAAATTATTTTACCGGAGTTCTGGCGGGAGTTCTGGTGGCCCCCCGAAGAGTTCTATCGAAAACTATCAGGGTCCAAAGCGCTCCGACAAGTATTTCAAAAGTTACAGCCCTTCAAAGGGTCACACCTAAAATTAAAAAATTATTTTACCGGAGTTCTGGCGGGAGTTCTGGTGGCCCCCCGAAGAGTTCTATCGAAAACTATCAGGGTCCAAAGCGCTCCGACCAATATTTCAAAAGTTACAGCCCTTCAAAGGGTCACACCTCGAAAATTTTCCAAGTCCCAAGGGGTAATTTTTTTTCGGAAATCGGCAGTTCTCGCGGGAGTTCTGGTGGCCCCCCGAAGAGTTCTATCGAAAACTATCAGGGTCCGAAACGATTCGACCAGTATTTCAAAAGTTACAGTTACAGTTAATTTTAGGGGTGACCCTTTGAAGGGCTGTAACTTTTGAAATACTGGTCGAATCGTTTCGGAACCTGATAGTTTTCGATAGAACTCTTCGGGGGGCCACCAGAACTCCCGCGAGAACTGCCGATTTCCGAAAAAAAAATTACCCCTTGGGACTTAGAAAATTTTCGAGGTGTGACCCTTTGAAGGGCTGTAACTTTTGAAATATTGGTCGGAGCGCTTTGGACCCTGATAGTTTTCGATAGAACTCTTCGGGGGGCCACCAGAACTCCCGCCAGAACTCCGGTAAAATAATGTTTTAATTTTAGGTGTGACCCTTTGAAGGGCTGTAACTTTTGAAATACTGGTCGAATCGTTTCGGACCCTGATAGTTTTCGATAGAACTCTTCGGGGGGCCACCAGAACTCCCGCCAGAACTCCGGTAAAATAATTTTTTAATTTTAGGTGTGACCCTTTGAAGGGCTGTAACTTTTGAAATATTGGTCGGAGCGCTTTGGACCCTAATAGTTTTCGATAGAACTCTTCGGGGGGCCACCAGAACTCCCGCCAGAACTGCCGATTTCCGAAAAAAAAATTACCCCTTGGGACTTTGAAAATTTTCGAGGTGTGACCCTTTGAAGGGCTGTAACTTTTGAAATATTGGTCGGAGCGCTTTGGACCCTGATAGTTTTCGATAGAACTCTTCGGGGGGCCACCAGAACCCCCGCGAGAACTGCCGATTTCCGAGAAAAAAAATTACCCCTTGGGACTTGAAAAATTTTCGAGGTGTGACCCTTTGAAGGGCTGTAACTTTTGAAATATTGGTCGGAGCGCTTTGGACCCTGATAGTTTTCGATAGAACTCTTCGGGGGGCCACCAGAACTCCCGCCAGAACTCCGGTAAAATAATTTTTTAATTTTAGGTGTGACCCTTTGAAGGGCTGTAACTTTTGAAATACTTGTCGGATCGTTTCGGACCCTGATAGTTTTCGATAGAACTCTTCGGGGGGCCACCAGAACTCCCGCGAGAACTGCCGATTTCCGAGAAAAAAAATTACCCCTTGGGACTTGAAAAATTTTCGAGGTGTGACCCTTTGAAGGGCTGTAACTTTTGAAATATTGGTCGGAGCGCTTTGGACCCTGATAGTTTTCGATAGAACTCTTCGGGGGGCCACCAGAACTCCCGCCAGAACTCCGGTAAAATAATTTTTTAATTTTAGGTGTGACCCTTTGAAGGGCTGTAACTTTTGAAATACTTGTCGGATCGTTTCGGACCCTGATAGTTTTCGATAGAACTCTTCGGGGGGCCACCAGAACTCCCGCGAGAACTGCCGATTTCCGAGAAAAAAAATTACCCCTTGGGACTTGAAAAATTTTCGAGGTGTGGCCCTTTGAAGGGCTGTAATTTTTGAAATATTGGTCGGAGCGCTTTGGACCCTGATAGTTTTCGATAGAACTCTTCGGGGGGCCACCAGAACTCCCGCCAGAACTCCGGTAAAATAATTTTTTAATTTTAGGTGTGACCCTTTGAAGGGCTGTAACTTTTGAAATACTGGTCGAATCGTTTCGGACCCTGATAGTTTTCGATAGAACTCTTCGGGGGGCCACCAGAACTCCCGCGAGAACTGCCGATTTCCGAAAAAAAAATTACCCCTTGGGACTTAGAAAATTTTCGAGGTGTGACCCTTTGAAGGGCTGTAACTTTTGAAATATTGGTCGGAGCGCTTTGGACCCTGATAGTTTTCGATAGAACTCTTTGGGGGGCCACCAGAACTCCCGCCAGAACTCCGGTAAAATAATTTTTTAATTTTAGGTGTGACCCTTTGAAGGGCTGTAACTTTTGAAATACTTGTCGGATCGTTTCGGACCCTGATAGTTTTCGATAGAACTCTTCGGGGGGCCACCAGAACTCCCGCGAGAACTGCCGATTTCCGAGAAAAAAAATTACCCCTTGGGACTTGAAAAATTTTCGAGGTGTGGACCCTTTGAAGGGCTGTAACTTTTGAAATATTGGTCGGAGCGCTTTGGACCCTGATAGTTTTCGATAGAACTCTTTCGGGGGGCCACCAGAACTCCCGCCAGAACTCCGGTAAAATAATTTTTTAATTTTAGGTGTGACCCTTTGAAGGGCTGTAACTTTTGAAATACTTGTCGGATCGTTTCGGACCCTGATAGTTTTCGATAGAACTCTTCGGGGGGCCACCAGAACTCCCGCGAGAACTGCCGATTTCCGAGAAAAAAAATTACCCCTTGGGACTTGAAAAATTTTCGAGGTGTGACCCTTTGAAGGGCTGTAACTTTTGAAATATTGGTCGGAGCGCTTTGGACCCTGATAGTTTTCGATAGAACTCTTTGGGGGGCCACCAGAACTCCCGCCAGAACTCCGGTAAAATAATTTTTTAATTTTAGGTGTGACCCTTTGAAGGGCTGTAACTTTTGAAATACTTGTCGGATCGTTTCGGACCCTGATAGTTTTCGATAGAACTCTTCGGGGGGCCACCAGAACTCCCGCGAGAAATGCCGATTTCCGAGAAAAAAAATTACCCCTTGGGACTTAGAAAATTTTCGAGGTGTGGCACTTTGAAGGGCTGTAACTTTTGAAATATTGGTCGTAGCGTTATAAAACCTATAGGGAACTCTAGAACTCGTCGAAATCTTTCTGAATCTACCATAAAAAATTGATTTTTTAAAAAAATTGTAAATTTTTTGTTCAACTTTGACATCGATTTTTGGGCTTATTTGAACGGAACTCTTTTTAAAACCTATAGGGAACTCTAGAACTCATCGAAATCTATCCGGAACTGCCATAAAAAATTCATTTTTTCAAAAATGGGGGGCGCCGTGAAGTTAGCCCCCCCATTTTTAAAATGGTGTTTTCACCACTTTAAATGACGGAACTCTTTTTAAAAATCATAGAGAACTCTAGAACTCTTGCTGGGGAATCCAGAACTCTAATAAAAAGTTCCGAATTTTGAAAAAGGGGGGCCAACTTCACAGACATTCTTTTGGAGCACGATAAATAAATTGAAGGCTGTAAAAAGGAACAAATATTTTCTCTCCGTTCTTTTAACGTGCAATCCAGAATATATTTATTCTTATTGAATTGAAACAAAATGTTTTCACAAATGTCGTGCTTGCATGCCGCTTCAGTGAATCAGGCAAACTGCTAACATTTACGCGCATGTATTATGCAAGAAACAATAAACGCGTTGACGTTTAAACGTCGTTGTTTCTTGTAAACGCAGCCTCGGTCGCTACTCCTATACTCTGGTCGTCGCAGGCATAGGAGCAACGACCCATTGATCCCGCGGGAGAATCTGGACCGGCTGACTGGGGCACAAGGTAAATTCCACTCTACGCCGTGCAATTTTCAGCGAATTATCGTCTTATTTCTAATTGAAATTTATAGCATGCCCTTAAGAGTAAATTAAAAAAAAAGTTGGAAACGAGAAATCTGCTGCACGGAACTTTTAAAGTAAATAAAATTTTTTTTTAAATTAACTCTTAATGGCGTGCTATACATTTTGATTTTCTTTATATGGAATCTAGCACTTTTTTAAGATATTCTTATGAGCTACGTAATACGATGATACATACACTGAGAAAAAAATGTTGTTAACTTGACTAAAATTTTTAACTGATTATAATTCATTTAATTGAAATATTTATGTATTTAAATTAAATACGACATATTAAATCTAATATGACGTAATTTAACTCAAATACTTAAATATTTCAATTAAAAAGATGATAATTAGTTGAAAATTTTAGTCAAATTAACAACATTTTTTTCTCTGTGTAATACGATGATACGTGCAGAAATATTCTAGAATTTATAAAGAAATAACAACGAGTCCGTTCTATGTAGGCATTATCGTCTTACAATGAAAAATGAGACAACCAGATTTTTCTATTTCTTTCTAATTTTTAAATTCCTTATACATTTCTTTTATACATTTCTCTTGCCTTATACGTAACAACAGTTTTTTCGAATTTTCGTTGTGTTTGGTCGTTATAATTTTATTCTGACAATACAAGGAATATTAATGCTTTCAAGATTTATAATTATAAATGCCGCATTAACAGCGACTATGTAAAGTCGTAAATCATTAGATAAAAGAATATTGAAAAGTTTTCCGCTATAAATGGATTTTTCATGTTTTTACGATGTTTACTATGTTCCGCATAAATTATATAAGGCTTGGTCTATACTATGATCCTTTACTTCTTGTCACTTAATATCCTGGCAGCGTCTTACAATGAGGTTCTGATAATAATCGAGTGAAAGCATGTAATATTAATTACATCAACATGATTTTTAAATGAGGTCAAAGCGCGCCTGCGGTTAATTATTTTTTATACGATGCCCGAGTTGATAAACGTCATTTATCACATAAATGTGACGTGGCAATATTTAATAGTTGTTTATTGTGGCCCGTGTCAACGAGAATGTCGATGAATTCTGATAAGGTCTTAAAATATGTTACGTCTACCTTTGATTTGTAGATTAAAATACATTTCTTAAGCCTGCATTTAATAGTTATAATTCTACTGGAAAACTAAATAAAGGCAGTTTTGAGAGACATAATACATTCTAATAAATGGATCTTGAGAATCAGTTTTTTTATTTGTACTTGCAATTGCGATTTAATCGAGGAACTCGGATGAAGATTATCTGGAGACACAGCCCGAGTTTTATCTCTCGCGATTCGATTTTTGACAAAAGATCATATGCGTATGTACGTTTATAATTCTTAATCTTGTAACATTTTTCTAGACGTAAGGAATATATCTAATATATTCAGCATTTATTTCGTATCTATGATCTCACAATTGTACAGTAAACAATTATTAGTTTACGTTAGTAAGAATTTTTAAAGGTATCGAAGCAAATATTTACATGATTTATTTATCTGGAGTAATAGGATAAGAACGGTGGAGAGTGGAGATTATAAATTATTGTTTCGCTATACTTACGGGCAACAATTAATTATCTTCTTAACGATGCTTAGCTTCGGATATATCTCGTATCGTGCTTTAAACTTTTATAATCTATATATATAATTTAACTGACATTTTTGAGATCGATAACGTGGAATATAATAATCGAGTTACTAGATCGAGTCATTCGAGTAACAAAATGCTGTGTTGTATCGATTATATATTTATAATTTAAAGCGGAAGCAGCACAGAGAATATCTCGTACCTTTATCTCTCATAAATACGTTAAATATTTTATATCTGTAAAGCTGGTCGGCTGGTCGCCGAGTTTGTTATTCGTTTGATGAGATTCGAGTCGGCAAGTATAGTGACGCGTACCATTTCACGTTTCGTTGCACTGCTCACCGAAACGCGATCGTATCGAAAGAAGACACCGAACACGATTATTTCTTACGAACAATTTAATTACTATCCGCCCACGCAATTAATTAACTCCCGCGATTAATGATTGTAAGTGCATTGACTGTTTGTCGAAGCAAGAGTACTTCGCGCAACTTGTTGATTTCGTGGATTCGAAGCGATAAGGAATGAAGATTATAAAATATTGTTTTATTGTGATATCGTTTTATCGCAGGCAATAATAATTTTTTAATTATCAAGTTTGAATGTGTCTTACAATGGAACACTTTGATTTTTTTATCTGAACGTAATTTGCTTGTCACAATCGGATGGACAGCGTAAATCCACACCTAAAAAAGAGATGTAAAGTCGATGATGATTCGATAAGTACTCGACTCTATCGAAGTTTATTGTTGTCACTATTCCGCGATGCCGATTACTTCATTTGCAGCTGTCATCGTATATTTTGACAGTTGTGTGTATCAAGGAGTTAATAGTGTAATAGTAATAGCATAATGTTAAAGCTAAATAGCGCGCGCAAAGCGTCTGTGGTGTCTAGTTAATTAAAATGATGAACAATATATTGATTATTTATTACCAATATGTATAGCTCACTGTATATTTAATTAATAAGTACGTTCGTAATTAAGCTCGTATTTATATTTGTCAATCGCGCGGCATAAATATATGTATCGTGATTTATCAAAACCCTTGATTATTTGACATGTCGTTTCATGTGGTAATTTGCGAGATTCGAGTTGCGAGTGCAGTCGAAAGATCATAGAGCTTCATATCTTTTGTAAAGAGCGTTTTCACGATCGCGTTTTAATTGAATTTCGTTGCAGTATACAGTAGTAAAGTGCGTGTCGTGTGTGATTAACGTCGAGAGTGTCGTGCAAAATGCCGTGTGATTATTCTATTCTAATGTTTGGCACGCACGGTCATAATTAGCCATGTTTTCGCGAATGTTGTGTTGCACGAACGAATTTGAGAGAAAGACGAAGCCTGGGAGGTATCAGGCGACGGCAAACCATGAAGTGAGCAAATTATTATTTTTTTATTTTACTCGTTATTTACGGTATTGTTTATTTACTATTACTAGACACTATAAGCGCGCGCGCAGCGCGCGCCATTTAGCTTTTTTTATAACAAAACATTTACACCACAATAAAAAAATAACTGCGTTTTGAATAAGTAACTTTAATTGTCATTCGACTTTGTGGCGATGACAGCCACACAAATCATATGGTGAAGCAAGCCGGGATGCAAGCTTCACACGAGATAACATCTGACACGAAGTAATGCTCGCAATACATCGAAATAACCAATCAGCATCGCGGAAAAGGAGCAACAATAAATTCGACTATCGACTTAACACGGCCTTTTTAAGAGTCGATTTTACTTATGGATAACAGAGTTATTCTTCTAGATATTGTTTTATTTTTTTTGCATCTGTTCATAACTTATTTATTTTTATTTTTTATTAATAATTTGACTTTATATTATCAGATAAGATAGTTATTAGATTTCATGATTGATATGTTTATGTGTATGATGAGTAACTCTTATGTAATATTAGATTTGATTAGTTATTAGATCTTATATGCTATTTTTAATAGCCATCTCATCGCGTATTCTAATATTACAGAATATTCCACAATAATCATACAATACTTCAATCGCGTCAGGTTTCACGAGAGGTAATCGTACCGTTTTTCACGATCAGTCGAGTATACTCTCACAATCAGTTGATGTTTAATCAAAATGTGAACTATCCGTATCTCAAGATAAAACTTCGTTCTAAATATTTCGCCTAAATATCACGCTTTTTGATACAAAATTTATTAACGACTGTAAATATCTCTTTAAAGAAAAGGTCGCAAAATATATTTGCGTTACGCCTATGAATTTAATGCTACTATATAAATTTTTATATATTTCAACGCTATACTAATTTCTGTTGTAAATTTAATGACGGGAAATCTTTTTTTCTTGAACTGCATTATTACTAAAAAGAAAATTGAATATTACTCGCTTTTTTCACAATTACCGAAAACAAACGCAAGAGTGCTTAATTATGCTACGGGTTAACTTTGCACAAACAATGCTCGAGGAAGTTAAATAGCAAATTAAGTAATTAACAAAATAGTCATTTCGCATTTTATTTAAACATATCTTTAACGAAACGTGAAAGAGCAAATTACTGTGTTGATACGTTGCAAACTGTACAAAATTTCTTACTTTCATATACAGAGCATATGCATTGTATAGATGCAATTAAATTAACGAAGCAGCATACACTGAAGAACACTCTTTCTCTTTCTCTTTCTCTCTTATTACATAAAATTATAGTTATTTTTCTAAATGCAAACTTTAAAGTTAGAAACTAGAAAATTAGAGACTTTAAATAAAAAATAAGGGGATAAATATGATATTAGAACTAAAATTTATGTTTTTTAAAACCTTTGTTACATCAAATTAATCTTACACTTGTATCAATTTGCGAGGTAGAAAAACAAACACATGTGAAACATATTCAAGGAAACCGGATTTTCAAAGCCGACCAGAAACGCGTTAACGACGGGAACTGTCTCGACGATACACGGTGAACAGAGACACAAGATATTATTACGATCGTTTGGCGGACACTCGTGATAAATGTATCAACTTTGTTCGGTCGGTGGGACGAAATCTCGTCAGATCTGCGAGCAATCGAATTTCGACGGACCGATGGTTCGTGTGCGAAACGTGATTGCGTTCACGGACGCACACGTGCGCACGTACTTCTGCGCGCGCGCGCACATACACGTGTGTATGCTAAACAGTTTCGATTTCGACACACCTGTTCAACGCGCTATTCCAGTTAACTACTTTTCCTCATTCTAATTTGGTCTCGAGCGTATGAAACTATTATTAAATAATTTTACGCTGGTGTTAACATATGTTTTTGCAAATCGCGTTATTATATTAATATATCAATTCACACTTTTTTTATGTTTATTAAATTTTTATAACGAAATTAGGATGTTTATCTGTTTGTGGTTTGAATTGGTAATTGATTTTTTAAATTTTGCGATATTTTTTATATATTTCTCATATACCTATCCATACATTGAAAATGAGCTTTTAATCCTTTTTAAATTAAAAGTTTAAGATATGACAAAATAAAATAAAATAGCATATTTTGCAGTTATCTTGCAATATATATATGACAATTCTCTCGACCACAAAATCTCTCGAAACGACTGTTATCTATCAGATTTATTCACAGCGTTACCCCACGCTTCATGAGTTACAGTTATACGAAATCATCAATGATCGGACGCGATTTGCGTGCGAGACCAGATGTACAGTCTCTCGTCGCTCGTAATCGGTAGAAATTTCTTAACAACACTTTAAATAACTATTCACATACGTCATATCTCATTATTTCTTTTCATTATTATTTACACGAGACGCCTCGTGATCCAAGTAATAACTAATAAGGTGCCGCGACGTGGCATTGGGATCCGACATTTAGCAGCTGCCTAAATGCGATCAGAAATTTCGTAACAATACCGCGGATCCATATGCCGTATCTCGTTATTCCTTTTCATTACTTGCGCAAAACTGTCGCGGAATTTAAAGTGTAGCCAGCAAGATGTCTGGTGAAAAGCGTAACGTGAGTGTGGAGATATCGTTAGCCGGAATTAAGCGTATATATTACAGGTAAGATAAAGCAGAGTATATGATATTTAAAGATCAATTGAGCACTGTTGCAAGAAGAGAGTTACTTTCATTATGATCGTTACATCGTTCAATATGAGAACAACACGGAATTCCAGTTACTCGGCGCATGTAATTCAAGCTGCGATGTATTTGCGAGAGTACTTGCGGATTGCGTATTTTAACGTGACCGGAGTGTCGCGTCGTTATCGAAAACATGTATTTCGCTTTGCGCAAACCGTGTGGAGACGCGTATATGATGACTTTTGACGCCGCGGCGTTTTCGCCGCGCGGACGCGAATCGATTTCTCTCGCCCGCGGGCAAAGAAGTACGATGCCAAGTTATTTTAATTGAGAACTCTTTAATTATATGCATATCGGCACGTGATCTTCGACACGGCGATCGGCGGATTCGACGTAAGAGTTGGCATGCGTGGAAGCAAGTCGAGAGTAATCGGACTAACACGCAACACGACGTGTTCCTCTCGTTCGTTACATAATGATCAACTAATCTACCATCAAAGATAATATCCACTCAATACTCGATTCATGATGCGTACGCACACACGGATATGTATAACACATGGCCGACGCAACGGTCGGACCGTCCGTTCGTGGGTCGGCCGGTTTCTAACCCACCGGATTCATCACTCTCGGCATGCATTCGTGAAAGGTTGCACGATCAGATTGAGTAATAAGAGACGATTTTTTTTTGCACGACAGGTTTTGAAATAGCCAACACGACGGCGGGACGAGCACAAAGAAAGCTGCTGAAAAAGATTGAGTCTCGTTACGATCTTTTTTCCTGGATGGGAGATTCGCTCGTAATGAGATTCATCGTCACTCAGAAAAATATTTGGACGGATAAACCGTAAGAGTTAAGGAGGACGGAAAAAGAAATATAAGATTACAGTAGCGAGAAAGGGACCGATACAAGTAAAAGTTCAAGCTCTAATACGTGCGATCACTCCATCAAAAGATTTCTGCTACTCTCAATGGCGAGAGTTACTTTGATTTCTTTGCAATCACTTTATTTTATACTTCAATATGCTTTATTAAAGAAAATATGCACATTAATGCGAGAAATAATTTATAACTTAAATGTATGTCCGATTAAATTATTAAAAAAATACTTTTATTCACAGATACTTTCGCGAGTGATAGTGATATTTAAAATGATATTAAAACAGTTAAGATTTAAATGAGTTTTATAAATGGCTTATAGATGATTTTTATAGATAATTCTCGATATAAGAACATTTGAGGCGCGGAGTCCTGGAGATGCCAAGCATCACGAGTTACCTGTTACTCACATTGTACTTAAGTGTAATTTAAGTGTGATTTATCATGATTAAATGCAAATTACGTATAGGTCGCGGTATATAATATGTTGTAATGTACATGTACAAACGTTACATTTAGTCTACTGGCAAATTATATTTAATCCTACGTTTAATATTTTCCTTGATAATAGCAAATTAGCGTACATTTGCCCTTCTATCGTGGAAACATTAGGCTACGTAACAATTAATAACAAATTATCGGTTTTGTATCCTTAATACATATTCTTTCTTGACGTAGGGGATTCAAGTAGATATTAAGCTTCACTAAATGTCTTATAAATAAGAGACATAATTATTTCCAATATCTGCATTCTGCAGTTTATTTTAAGTGTTTAATTCGAAGCATATATAGTTATTAAGAAGCTTAATTTTGTTGGCGAAGGAATTACAATGACTAGATTGTTTTAATGTTACTAAAAAATTGATTAAATGATGGAAGATGAAAAACAAGGAGGACGAGATTCGCACTAGCATATATGAGCCATGTGATAGACAAGAACTGCAACCATCGAGCAGTTATGACAAGCAGATTAATTACCACGCGACGATAAACTTTGGTATTTCCAACATGCGACTTATCGCGATTATTTTAATACATCAGGCGGCTCACCTGTTGGTCTTCATCCAACACACATTCACCTGGCCAACTCGCTTTATCGTTCGTCTGTGTTTATTAAACAATAAATAACGTCACGAGGTATGGGGGAGGGAGTGCCTGACGATCGTTGCATGAAAAGAAATTCTCACTTTTAGCATGTTATTCGTTAGAATTTGACCGTAAAACACACGGCGTATACAAGACTTATGTAATGAAGAATACAAACATAATAAATATTACGCGTTACAAAATTATTTTTTACGTATTTTCATACTTTCAGTTGAGTTGCGAATTTGGGTAACTCGCTTAAAAAGATAGCATGTAAAAACGGAATGAGTGCTTTCGCGATAAAAAAAACCGTCGTAATTTTTCCTTAAGTTATCGTGAAATACTATCACCATCGTGAGATATGATTTGAGATATAAAGCTACGCTCTTATCCCGATACATAGGTCATAAGTCGCAGGAAGCTTAGCCAGCTGTCGGCGGCCAATGCCGTTCTCTTCTCTCAATCCCTATATGTTGTGTCGAGTGTGACGGTTTCTTGCGGGCAATATTTGATACCAGACTTTTTAATTCCATAAATAACAAAAGAGGAGCATCTTTTATTTGCATTACGAAATCTGTTATACAAAAATCTGTGATTTATAGCTATCAGATAATTTCATTTATAAATATAATCGATTAATTATACGCAACAGCCTGAGATAACATTTTGCTGAAATTAAACTGTTGATATTAAATTTGTTAAAATTGAATCACTGAAACGTGCGCTGCGTAATTTACAAAGAGTTCACGCATATCTCTGCATAGGCCGTATTCCTAGTAATAATAAAAGATATTGAAGCGCGTGATTAAATTGGTCGTATATTTTATTATCGATCATTATCTTCAATATTACATTTATAACATCATAACATTTATAACATTATTTCTATGCATGTATTCATAGTAAATGTAGCATTACAAACGACCCTGATTGCAAAACGCCTACAGTCATGAAAATTATCGTTTTAGTCACGTTCGATTAAATGCTATACGCGTTGATATAATCGATCATTTTCTATACTCCAGGCACATTCTTTTAAAGCAAATTATTTTATTTAAAGTAGAAAGAAATGTATATGTCGTACACTTAATATATTTCTACTATTACTTAGCTTGGCGCGAAACAAGATTATCGACTGGGCATTTTAGTTTGTGAATGTCGCGCGCCTGAAAACATGCTACCAACAAATTTCATTGCGCATGTTGAATCTTAGCGAAGAACGAATTCGTCATTATTAAACCATTATTTTAACGATTTTAAATTCAAGCTTAAATTGTTTCTCTGCTCGACAGATTAATACGAGACGAGTGCAAACTAGTCGCTTCATTTAACGCTGAATTTACGTCGAGAATGTGGTGACTGGGGTGTGACTGGGTAAACGCAATTCCCTCATTTTAAATACATTTTAATTTTAAAATCGCTCGGCGACCGCGATTCTTCGATGCTCTTTACTTTCAGTTAGCTAAGCGAGGGAGAACGCACCCGAACGAACCTCGTCTCGTCGCATCGGTCAGCTGAGAAAATTTCGCCGATCACGAACGTGCCGCACGCGTTTCGCGGAGACGTGCTGCGCTCGGCTCTGCGCTGCGTTGCGCGCGTGTGTGCACGTACGTACCGTAGAAAGGCAAGACCTTGATATTTCGTGTAATAAGCTTTGAGAATTATTTTCCCGGGACAGGTCTGGTTTCAACTCCCGGTATCTACCTACCCGTTTCTCCGTGCGCCCCGCTGTCCACCGCGCGATCGCCGAAGGCCTGTCGGACAAAAGTGTACGCCGCGATAAGTGTACACGCGTGACAGCAACGTCACGCACACGCGTCTGTCATGAGGTCACGTCACGCGGCAGCGTATGAAAACCGGCGGCGCGAAAACGCGCGCGGAAAAAAACAATCAAACCCGTTTGACCGCGATTAATTATACAGCGCGCGGATCGAATCGGGGAGGGGAGGGAGAAAAATGAAAGATCTCTCGTTGGAGCGTAATAATTGCACTCCGCGCGCTAATCTGTGGCAATACGTTGCGAATTTTTACGGGCGCGAGGCTAATCGCTGACTAATTTGTCAGGATAAGTCGATACCTTCTTCGATTACTTTTACGGCGATTAGCGGAAGCGCATCGTTCGTATTCGAGCAGGATTTGGTCAGATCAAGAGATTTTGAGATCGTAATATTTACGATAAAAATTAGTATGTATGTATATCGTCATGGGTAACCTTACGTTCGTTGAGCCATTTACAAATGGTTGCAACGAAAAGTTACAAATGACGTATGTGATTTATGTCTCACACTGAGAGAAATGTTGAAGAAAGTTTTGTTGAAACACCAAAATTTTGTTACTGTAACAAAATTTTGTTGTTTCAACAAAACATTCTCTCAGTGCACTTTTATGAGATAAATAATTGAAATTGTGAAATAGTAATCATGATTCTGGTACTAAAGTAAGAACTTTATATAAAAAGTGAGGTTGATCCATTTAACTTCTGTTTCAAGAAGGCAAGACTACCTTTGAAGTATCGCGACCCTTTTAGGCGAAATGTCAAACGTGTTGCTGCAAACAGCGATGGTTAGTGCTGCCGAAAGAAACGTTAATTGAAATCGATGTTTGGCGATCGGTCACTATGCGATAAACTAGATGTGTCGAAAGAGTCGCCGTTGTCGCTCCGGAACATACGGTGAATGAACGGACGGGCGATTGAATACGGGGAAAAAAAGAGGAAAATAAACCGACGCGCGAAAAAAGGAATGTCCTCCCAGAATAAATGTTAGTCGGGAGAAAAGCGCCTGTCACGATGTGCAAAGCGTACAAACATGCTTATATATACTATAGATATCTCTCACGTCCATTAAGTTGAAACTAATCGTAACTAAACGTAATAGTCGCTCCGTATACGGTTTACGTAAAGTCGCCGGCGCGATTAAACGGTTAGATCAGAAAAATCGTTGATCCCTCGTCGTTATCGAGCATCATTTCGAGACCACTTGAACCCCGTACATGGTTACAGCCGAGCACG
>JASTWK010001790.1:0-24706 GCA_030770225.1 Temnothorax unifasciatus | reverse complement strand
TCAAAGAATTAGTCGCGGAAGCCCTGAATAATCTTCAGATGGGGAAACTTCTTTCGTGCAATTTTGCCGCTCCGAAACGTCTTGATTAATCGGCCATCTGGGAAGTTCCGAAAGACGGAAGTGATCTATTCTTTTCTCGTTTACCCGGGAAAACAAATGTCCCGATCGCGAAATCTCAGTCGTCTTGATCGCGCACGGACGAGGACAAATTCCTTAGGAATGGGTGGGACCTTTGAGCAGGAAAAGCATTTAATTAAAATCCCCTCGAACCGAGAGCACTTGTAATCGAGTGATGAGTGACCTCGGTGAAAGAAAGAGGAGGAAATCAAAGCGACAGAGAACAAATGGAAATACTTGGGTTTTGTCTCGCGGACCAATCTGAAAGATGCCGTTCGGAAACGGCTACATTTGAATAACTGCGATGACACGACGATGAAAAGCGTCGTATGAAATTCAATGATAACAATGTTATCTGTTTTGAATGAAGATTCGATGAATAAAACGCCATTGAAAGAATCATACCTGCAGGCATATATGCTTAAAAATTAATTAGATACTCTGCGATGAATCATTAAAACATAATAACGCATATTTACGGATGAGAGTATATTATTATAACTATAACGTCTTATCGGTAATAAAGAACCATCGTGATTCATTAGCGTGTATATAAATCGCATGCTTGAAATATTACAGAAAACTCTTAATAAGAGTCTCGCAAATGTATACCTCATAATCGAGTACTTTTCGCGGAGCATGGTCTTAAAATGGATATTTAAATAATTGCATCGTCGTTTCGGCAGCTAGTGCCGCGCACTCGGCATTTCTCATTTCGTGGAGATTAAGTATTAATAATGCAATGTTCGCCGAGTGCAGATGTTATGGCGAGCTAAGTATATACTTGTGTATTTATAAGAAATTCCGCTTTCATTTGTAAGTATAAAGCTTAAAACACATGGGTAACTGCAATAGGTACTGTGAGATAAGATGCTTGAACATTCGAACAATATACAATTAATAATTAATGTACATATAGTATTATGCATTTTCATGTAGCAGACTATGATAGCGCTATTTATAATATCTCTACCATTTTTTCCATCTGTGGCGCTCTTCACGATAAAAACTCAATGGTGCATTTTGTTAGAAATCCATTTAAGGGGAAAGGTGACAGTTCGCGCGCCGACATAATGCGACTAAAAAAGAGTTTTAATTTAAGTGCTGCGGCCCTACATGCATGTGCTCCCCCGCTATTAGTATTATTTCCATCATCCCCCTCTGCCGCCGTCGAGAAACTTTTTTTTTTCACTTTTTAAGACTTTCGAAGTAGGGCTGCGCAATACGCTTAATGGACCGGCACGACACTCACGATGTGCTTTCCTATTGCCGCGATTTTACGTAACCCGCCGCGCTTACCTAAGCGTGGGTTCGCCATTAACTAATTGACACCATCGCGGCCGGAATGCACGTGATCCCGTGGAAAGAGAAGTATATTAACGAGAAATCGGCTCGGTTCGCTTTTTCTCGCGTCGTCATTACACCGAGCAAAAAGAGCATCAAAATCAATTTATTGGCTTGCACAAAAGTTCTTGTCTCTTAATTTCAGTTGTTGCATTACGCGCATTTCTCTATCTCTTGCGTATACCTATTTTCCAGTAAAATAATCAACGGGCGAAACCATAGACATCGGTAATATTTTCATTTGTACCATGGCACAGATTACATAAATGTCCGCAGGCCATTAACTAATTGGCTCTATGGCGAGCGCGTTAGACGATGCCGATAAAAGGAATGGAGAGGTAAAGAAATAGAGAGGACCGAGCCTTTTCCACGATCGCTTTCAAAGAGCTCTATACGACGGTGTCTAATCTGATGTGAAGGGAAGCGCACGAATAAGAAGGCGGATTTATCAAAGTCCGAAAGAGTCTCTAAAAATAAATTACTGTAATAGACATGAACATTATATATGTTACAACATTTTCAATGCACTTACAGACAGAATTATTTTACTGGTATTTGGAGAAAATATTACTTTTCATAAATAATTTATAAGTTTCATACAACTGATTTAAAAAGCTTCTCAAGTCTACCTTAAATTTTTATTAATTTTATATCTTTATCCAATGTTTGTATCTTTATTTAACTAGTTTATAAACAGAGTTGATTACCGAATTAATTTCGATTGCTGGCACTGATGTTTTATTAAAATAGTAGATTTTATATAGAGAAGCGTGTTATTGTAAATCATAAAATTTTAGGGGAGCAAAATATTGTTAATAATAAAACTTGATATGTCGGCGATAGCCCGATTGTTTCCAATGATAGTATCCTCGTATGGGAAATATGGACAAAGGGATCCTATGTACGACCTCTTTTCGTTACGAGCTTTTTATTGCGTTCGATAGCGGCTCCAGCCGGATTTCATTTCTCCCAAACAGAGCAGCATGTGAGCGTTGCATTCGGCTATGAGAGACACGCATGTGGACGAGGCTTCCGAGGGTACGGCCGTAACTTTGAATTTCAATTTCTGTACGTTTCCCCCCTTTCTCCTGTCCGCTGTCCTCGTCCTCGGGGAGTCCTCATTCTGCGCTATCTACTAAACATAGGCTCACCATAGTATCCGTGTATCGGAGTCAACGAGAAATATGTGTCTTTCCTTTCTCATACGCGCAGACGAATCGAGAAACACAAAAAAGAGAAGAAAAAAGAGCAAAAATGGAGCAACAAATTCATACGATTCATTTAACAAATCTGATAAAAAAATTTAATTATACACGGAGAATTTTCTCTTAAAATTTACCCTGAAATTATGGTAATTGTGAGACAACATGTACCACCAAAAATTTTATGCGAGCTATTCTGATTAATACAATAATTCGCATTCCCATATAGGATTTTATGACCGGCCCAGTACTAAGCCAGTACTGTTTCCCACAGTTAGTATACTGGCACAGTACTGGTAACCCTACTGAACCAATACTGGTGCAACCATGGATGATAACTCCGGTCCAATACTGGCAGACAGTACTGGCCCAGCCGTTGTCTACTTGTACTGCCCCAGTATAGGATTTACTATCGGCTCAGTACTGCGCCAGTACTGGTTGCCAGATTTCAGACTGGTTGATAATTAATTAAGAAACGAGTTTTGTTATAAAATACATACGTTATATATATATATATATATATATATATATATATATATATATATATATATATATATATATATATATATATATATATATATAACGTATGTATTTTATAACAAAACTCGTTTCTTAATTAATTATCAACCAGTCTGAAATCTGGCAACCAGTACTGGCGCAGTACTGAGAATATATATATCTATATCTATATATATATATATATATATATATATATATATATATATGTTTATTTAATTATTATTAGTCTTCAAAATAATATTACATTAAAGTTAACATTAATCCAAAAGTGTGTCACATTTTATTATAAAGTGGACTCCACGATACAACTGATATAAGTTGTGCAGTTCCGTCATTTCTACATCATTCTTATACTATCGTTGGTCGTATTTTAAACAGGAGAAACGGATCCTATCAAATGCCATCTATCGGATGATTCGACATTAGCATAGTCATTTGCTAGTGATGGTTCAGTACTGTCTGACAGAATATTGGCCGATGTGCGGGTGCCAACCATTGGCCAACCGTAGGGCTTCGTCACAACGCCTGGCTATTCTATAGGTAGGCAGTCAGTTATTTACCACTGTTGGTCGAGTACTGGCTGACAGAACTCTGGCCGACAGTTGGCTGCCTTACGTTGGCCAAGCGTAGGGCTTCGTCACAACGCCTAGCTATTCTATATAGATAGGCAGTCAGTTATTTGCCATTATTGGTCGAGTACTGGCTGACAGAACTCTGGCCGACAGTTGACTGCCCTACGTCGGCCTTCGTTGTAACGCCTGACTATTCAACAACCAGTAAATTGCCAATGATGGGCCAGTATTGGCTGATAGATTCTTGGCCAATGATTGAGCGCCATAGCTTCGGCCAAGCCTTGGCTTCCTTGCCACTACGGGCAATTCCTATATGGGTTACCACTTAAGGTAAGAAATATTAATATCTATTACATTAAAATATAAAATATGTTTGATTAATTTTACTAAAATATATCTAGGAAATTTCAATAATTTTTTAAAATTTACCAATCTGCTTGGTAATTTTTGGCTGCGGTCCACTTGACGCTACAAATGTTTCGAAGCATTCCTCTTCTCTTTTCTTTCAATGAAGAAAGAAGGAAAAGAAGAACGCTCCAAAGTATTTGTAGCGTCAAGTAGATCGCAGCCTTTATCAAGTTGTTTGTAAAACGTCTTTTGTATATTTCAAAAATTCCTTGGTTGCCAAGTTGTCCCAAGTTTGTAGTGAATTTAAGGGTAAAATATAACAAAAAATTATTTCCGTGTAGATACAGCTCTTCTTCACTTTATCGGATAAATTTATAACTATATAAAGAAAATCGCTATAAACTATACCGGGGACAAAATTCCGCACCGATATCCGCAGTAGCGTCTGCCCACTTTACTCACACACTCACTTTTTAAGCGATGCGCAAAGTATAAGCGAATGTGTTCGAAAAAAAAATGTGTTCGATGAGCGAATCGCGCCGTTCCGCTGCGTGCCGTTCGTTGTCCCGTTGATAAATTAAGTGCCTTGGACGCGGACGATAAATTCGCTAAGGCTAACCGGCGCGGCCGATGATTTATACCCACGGGCTACTCCAGGAAGCCCGTGATCTATGACCCCGCGAGGGGTCAGCCAGAGGTAAGACAATGCAACCGGCCTCTGGTCGTCGTTCGGGGGAGATTTAAACGCACGTGCGTTTGCATGTACGCTTAAATGCATCACGGACGGACGGGGGAGGGGGGGGAGAGGAGACAGAAACACGGTGAGATCGATGATCTCCATTGCCCAGGAAGTCATGGATAGCGGCCGCGGTTATGTCGCGCATGAAACATTGATCGAGGAAAGTCGCAGGAAATTGCACGCGCTGCACAGCGGGGATGCGCTTATAGAATGCATTATTTATCGGCGCTGTACCCGACGTGCCTGTAATTTATGCAGACGACAGGATATTTCGATCCGTGATTAGACGATTATTGAGTATTACCGTCAAATCTCTATAATATGTTGACCTCCATAGAGTTATCGCTGTACGGTGAGTGCATCCGATTTATCACAATAAAAGTATTAACCTACTAATGGAAGTATATAAAACATTGCAAAAAAAATTTATGAAGATTGAAAAAAACCAGTGAAATACTTGAATCTCCAATATTTTATAATGAAATTAATACTATCCATATAGGGTTTTACAATCGGCCCAATACTGGGCCAGTATTAGTTATACTAACCCAGTATATGGATATTAGCGTAGAATCACTTTGCAAATCATTCTTAGCAAAGAATACCTCATATAAAAACATTAAAATTAAAAGAATCGATTACTCTGCTACAATTTTTGTTATTTGTTATCAATGTTTTGTTATACTTGTTATTTATGCTATGTACAGTTCTCGACTAATCTTTAATAAATTCAGCTGCGACAATAATTTTATCAATGATCGCACAAGAGGAATGTAACTGCACGCGTACGTTCTCACAGTTTAATTCCTTAAGAATAATATTTCACTCATCCCCGTGTGATACCTGTGGAACGAGATCTTTGTCGTGTGCTCTGGCATTTTAGTGATTCGCGTTACGCCGGATACCATGCGGGCGGACAACAGAGACCGGTCGAAGCCACCGGCTCAGAACAACCCGGTATGAATATAGCGTGACTGATAAGCCATGGACGCGACTGCAACTGATTTATAACGGCACGGGTACACGCAGCTCGTGCGACAACCGTGACATCCTTCTCTATTATCGCGAGAATTCGCGCTCTTCGTGAGAGAGAGAGCTGGGTCGTCTTCACACTCCCTACCATCGAACGAACGATTCCGTTTGCGTCGTGACAAAACGATTCAAATTACTGACCATACGTACACATTCAGATATTAATCTATATAAAACGGCGTAAGTAACCCTTAAATTTTTATAGTTTTTTTTTTAATTTTCTTATAGTCTTTAATAAAGTTAAATCATTATTTCTTGTGATATATGTACGACTTTTATTTGTCACACATAGAAAACTCTGAAAAATAGATAAATTTGGTATTAAAACTTAAAAATCCAGATGGAATTCTAACAAAATAAAATTGTGCGCGTTCTGATTTATATATTGCAAAACGATGTCTTACCCGCGAGATTAAAACCAATTGCCTCAAAACGAGACTGCTTTTAATTTATACTTCTAGGAGTTGAAAAAGTTACGAAACGCCTCGGAAGCGTATCCCGAATGTTCTCAAGGGTAATTCATCCTATCCGGAGAGAGAAAAACGCCGGGATAGCGACGTGAAACTCGTCAGGTACCATTACAAGGCAGGAGAATATCGCTGCTTTAATTTCAACAATTTCAGGTAAACAATCCGGGAATTGTTCTCGGTATCCCGCCCATGTATTTCTCCAGGGATAATCGAGAAACTAAACCGACCTGTCGACGGTGGAGAGCCCGATAGAAAATCCATCGCACCGGAACCGAATTTTGCTTTCTTTCCGAAGCAATATATCTCATTGCTTATGTTTCACTTACGTTATAAGCTTGCAGTGATGAGGATAAAATGTAAAGACAAAATGGAACGCCAGGATTATATTATATTCATACTGACAAATAATCAGAAATTATGATAATAAATAATTCATACTTTTCGAATTTCCTACGATAGAATGGCACATGGAGAAACCATATATTTGAAGAACATACACGCGAGAATCTTTTGCTTGCAATAAAATGCAATCGCCCTTAGTTCCACTAGACTATATCGTGCATAAATTGGCGCACGACGTTTTATGTCGGCGATCGGTATAAAATGAAGCCTTCTTGAAATTCTTCGATTGCGCGCGCCCAGCACGACGGACATACGGCGAGTTACAGATCGATGGATAGTTTCTGAGAGCACTCTCGCGTAAAGCGGCAGTCCCCGGCGAACTGCACGACAAACTGTTGCCCGCCTCGAAATCATGTTTCGAGTCAAGAGGACCTTCTGCTTGCGCTGATCGTTTCTGAACGGAATCGCCCGCTCGATTATTCCAGCTGGATACGTGCCCGATACGTGTGCGGGATTTCTATGAGAGCCGGCGCAACGAGAACCGAATCGCGAGCGAGGGAACGCGCGCCAAGGGACGAAGGGAAACGTGGATCGTCGAAGGGATGTCCCGCTTGAGCGATCGCAAAGCGATTGGAAGAAAACGAACGATATTGAAAAATTAAGTCGTTAAACGGTTAAAAAACGATCGAGTTATAAGAATTAAGAAAATTTGTAATATATTACGAGATACGATTCAAACTAATATAAAATATTGCACTAATATCTATTACGTTTCTTTCTCAGATCTACATTTTATTTTTAATTTGTGTCTAACTTGTTAATTAAGGGGACAAATATAGAAATTGAGATTGATCGCTATTTTTTCCAAATTACGATGATATTGATATAAAGATATATGTAACCCATATTTCGCTAGATGTAAAATTGTACAAATATGTATATTTAGACACGCGCTAAAGTTTTAATCTTATCGCGGCCAATTTCATACTAGCTATTTTGACTGATTGAGAAGAAAATACCCTGATGTTACAACATCGATTTCCACTTTCCCGCAATTTGCACCGATGCCTTACGAGCCTTACAGCGAACAAGTACTTAAAAATCCTTTTCTCTTTCTCGCAGTAGTGGAAACTAAATCTCTAGCACCCACTTCCTAAACGGAAATGTCTCGGACCAGAGAAACGTTTACGTGCTTCCCTTAAGTTTCAACGGAATTTACTAAGAAGGTACTTTTACTTGGAGTTCCGGTATCTCTCTTTTATTATATAAAAAAAAGTTTTAATCTAACTTAGCACTCGCAAAAAGATTACAAAAATAAGAAATTTCAATTTTATATATAAGAAAATAGAATTCTTGAACTTTAATTTAAAAAATAGGAAATTCCAAGTTTTAAATTTAACATCCAACTTGCAATGTAATAAAAAGCGATCGATTCTTTACAGAAACTCATCACCCTTCGGAGCAATCGGTGGCCTCATTGGGATGTCGCTTTTGTTGGCACTGACCGCACCCATCTTAGGCAAGACACTAGTAAAACATCGCTGTGGATCCGCCCTCATTTCAATCAGCTTTAACATAGTCTGACAAACACCGACTGACAAACACCGATCGGTTTATCCACCCGATAGTTATCTTATAGATGAATACTCGTTCATCGTACGCTCAATTCTACTAAATAATGATTTTCCTATCAGACATTATAATGCATGTATACCTATAGACAATTAGAACGTGAAGTTTACGATTCAATATAATTTTTAATTAAATCCCTAATGGATATTTAAAAAAAAAAGAATTTATGAATACATCACTATAAGCAAAAATATCAAGCCCGCGAATGTACAATAAGCACATAAGTATACTTGTGTCCTACTGGATAACTCTTAAACGAAATGATGAAATTTTACGATCTGGATAAATTCGCACGCAACATTGGTCCTCGCTCACTTTTCTCGGCTCTCTGTCGCGACGCATCCATCTCCATAAACGACGTTGAAGTGCTCTCGAAGACATACATCGTGAATATATGGCCGGAGAATTCCTCTGCACGACCCACGATGCGTCATTTCCCATAATGGTTTAAAAGCCCTCGCACGGGCGTGGTGGTTGAGGATAGGGAAGGCGGCGCGGTGGTAGCAGCTCGGCTCGATGGTGTTGGCGAACGAGGGAGGCTTTAGTTCGAGGATAAGTGCCGTATTGGCATTTGACTGCCGGCACCGGAGGCACGTCTGGGAAATGTGCAGCGCGGCTCTCGAGGAATGGGAAATGGGTTGGGCCCCGAGATGCTGATGGTATGAGACGCCCGCGAATAGATGGTTGTCTGAGTCCATCGACCATCGAAGGAAGGCGGTAGCGTCGGAGAAGATCTTCGAGTGTCTCCACTGAGAGAGGCCTAAACGCTCGATTCCGTCCAATCGAGTTCTTTTTCGCCGGATTTCCCGTTGTAGCGGAAATACAGACACCTGCATGCAGCTTCCGCGCCGATCTCTGGTACGAGCGCGCGAGAGACGTTCAAGAATCGAAGGCTCGTATTTCTTATTGTCGCGGAGAAGATAGCGTTTGGATAAAATCGAGAGAGAGAGAGAGAGAGAGAGAGAGAGAGAGAGAAAGAGAGAGAGAGAGAGAGAGAGAGAGAGAGAGAGAGGAAAAGAGAGATCTAATAAAATACCAATATTGTGACAATATTGTGATACATATTTAAAAAATTGTTCTCAATTTATGGACCATTTCTGTGTAAATTATACCAAATAGTATTTCGGATAGACTTAAAATTAACTGTTATAGTTGCTAGTTCAAACGTAGCATGAAACATAAAATGTTCTGTTAAAACAAATTCAGTTTTGTAGAAAGCCAAAATTAAAAGAAAGAATCTTACAAGAAAAAAATCTGTTATGTGTGATTATTGGGACGAAATCGTATCTATTATATGCATTATATAAACAATGCATTTCAGATAAACTACTTCGTTAATAGCTTCGACAAAAAATGAACTAAATTGAGATTAACGCAATTATTATTAAAATCGTCATTAAATCACGTTAGAAATGTCGTTAAATCACATTCTATTTATGAATGCGAGACTTACGTGTAGTGGTTGTAAACTGCATTGTATGTTATATAAATATACAGATTGATCAAACAGTCGAATATACGCGTTGGATGTGTGTGTGTGTGCAATATCATGAATAATATAAAAAACGATTTTGTGCGGTTCGATTCGTTTTTATACGGAGCACCGCAATATGCGCATAATTTCCGGTCGTGTTTACATACATCTGGTAACCGAACGCATTATGAATTTACAGTGAACCGTTTGGCCAATCGTGTCACGATCGCGCACTTAAAATTTGCAATTAAATACGCTTACAAATTTTTTCGGCTTGACAACAACGACGATATTCGGCAGGCGTGCACGCGTCCGCGCGCGCCGTCAACCGTAAAAATGGCACATGGAAATATTGCGCAAACACAGAGCCCATGTAAATATCGTAGTTTAGGAGAGCGTGTTTAAACCAACACGAGTGCGACGCGCTCCGAATTCGCTCGAACGTATATACAGCGCGTCGAATCGAACGCGACGAATTTCAAAAGCGCGCACACGCGGCTCTACTTGAAATACGCGAAATTCAATTTCCGCGTAAACTCGCCACCTCGAGCAACGCAGGAAGCTAAAAACGTACCTCTTGACGCGCCGGTCGTGTCTCTTGATTGGAAGCTAACGAAGAAACATTCTGATTCGCATACAAACACGAAGGAACGGTGTGTGTTTGCGAAAAAAAAAAAACAAGCAACTCGCTGCTGATTTTATTTCGCTCTTCGGATGCAGGCACCGAACAAAATATATACACGCTGGAATCGACAAGCGTATTGTAACAGTCGTCGAACTTGCCTCGACGTCGTCTCTATACCTATTACTTTCGCCTGTCATCAGCCGGCGACGTTAATTATGATCAAACGCGTTCGCCGATCGATAATCGTATTCCCGACCTTTCCAGATGCGCCCGAGATGCTCGAGCTCGCCTAATTAAAGGATAACGACCCTATTCTCTCCCTAGTAGGAACCAATGATCGTTCTTTATAATGCGAACTGACTGCAATGAAACGATGCATCCAACGCATCTCTTTCTTTGCCGATTTCGCTTTCTCCCTCGCGCGCCCCATCAGGTGGGTGCGCATTCCGTGTGCTCGTTAGTTCCGGCTAATTTGAATGCGGCGACTCCGGTGCGCGCTCCTCTCGTCGCTTCTGGCGGCATTATCCGTTCATTCTCGCTATCGTCATAAACCGCGCGCGAGATATAAACGGGATGCTGTAATGACGTTTGATGGGGACGTTTTAGAAATGCGTCGAGAACAATATGCCGGGTAAATCGATTGCGTGAATTTTTCAGTGACGGCGATTGTTGATTCGATAGTCATGCGATCTTCACAATGCATATGAAAGATTAATCTCGGTAACTCGGCAGAATGACCATATTTGAATTGACGTGAATAATGGAGGTGCTCGTTACGCGATAAATGGAAGGCAAAATATCTGTCTCATAATAATAATATTTACAAATATAAATGTTTCGTCATACTTCGACTTAAGTAAAAATAAAAGTTTTACGTACAAGCGTAATTGATATTTCTGCAAGAAAAAGAAATGGACTCAATGTTTATTTCCGTTGCTTCTTGCATACAAATACAAATCATTAAGAACGATCAAATGTCACCGTACCTATCGAATGCTATTTCTCAGATTTATTTCCCCCATGTTATTCGAATTTTTGTCGGAAACTATATACGTCGTATTCGACGTCCACAAGTGCATTACGTGGCGCGTCACCAGACCTGGCTGATGCCCAAGTTTTAAACGGGAAGCGCCGCACCGGACCTGAGAGAGACAATAAGAACCGCTACCAAGTTCGATTGATACTAAAGTGCCCGCCATTGGCAACCGGGAGAAAACAGAGGGCGAATAGACACAAAGGAGCGAATGCGTACTGAACGTGAGCACCGGTAAAGACAAATAGAAGGCGGAAAGTCGGAAGGCGGAAGGAATAGTCGCGGTTGTGTAGATAGGTGGGAAATACCCCGCGGGAATACGACGCGCGAAATGCGGCGGGATACGGCCGCCGCAGAAAACGATATAGACGCGACATCGACGGCAAATAAAGCGCGAACGCGGGAGACAGTACGGTACGGGGCGGGTGCAATGTGCGAGAGCGCGAAATAGAACTCCCGATATAAAACCGGCCAAAGCGAGAGACGGAAGCGGGAAGCGGAAAGTCGGCTGTGTGTCGCCCCCTCTGCTGAGCCCCGTTGCTCCGCTGCAGTTGCAGGCGACGCGGTTTCATTTCGTTCCGATGGAGCGCTTATCGCGTGTTTATCTTACGCCGCATTGTTATTTCGCGCTCACACCCGCTAGCGCCCGCCTCGGCGCGGCCGCGGAGGAGAAAAGACCTGGGATAATTGAACGGTACCGCGCGTCGCCCGGATTCCCGTTATGCGCACCTTTTCCAGCGCCCTGGAATTATACGAGTAAGATGTCGTCGGGGGTCATTATATGCGCGAGAGAGCGCCGCTCTCTATCCCGACCAAGCAGCCTTCCCGTTTTCACCGTGATTGTCCGCGCCTCCATTGTTTCCCGCGGGAAGGCTAATTAAAAGATGCGCCATAAGGAGTGGAATGGAGGGGGGGGGGGCGTTATTAATGCGTGCTCGGTCGTCGCCTCGGGGTCGGAGCATCGTTGCCGTTTAACCATTTAACCGTAAGCGACGTGACATGACAACGTAATTGCAGGAATTTTTGGTGTTCGCAAGAACAAATAAACACAAATAGGTATATCGACCTGCTTGCTGTTTGTTTTAACGGTCGATACCGTTTTAACTCTGCAATTTTGAACTATATTGGAGTCAATCTCCAGTTGATCTTAAATTATATAATGTTTTCGTTGAATATATGCACCACGCGATCAAAAATATATCCTCCTGTACTTTATACAATTATTTCTCATGATGCAGAGAGATGACGATAATTTATAAATGCATTATTTCTGCTATACGCAATAAAGCAACGAAAATAATTATAAATAAACATTATTGGAATAACTCGATTGAACTGGTTGTATAATAAACGTGCCTGAAATGTGCTTCACGTACACATGTCAGAAAAGATGATAGCGGTGATGGGAAGCGATGTCATTTAGGCCAATTTCAAAGGCGAGTCACGCGCAGGTTGCGCTCGTCCTGCGAGCAATATCGTATATCTAGTCTGTCGGTCAGCTAGAGTGATATTTATGTCGAGTCGCGTGGGATAAATACGAAGAGGTATCGGGACGAAATTATAGCTATATCCAACCTATTTTCAACGTTAATATATTTATAGGACGCTGACGAGCAATAATATTATTTATTAGCAATGTAGAAGAGAGGTTGCAGCGGTTATAGTTTATTTTGGTCAAAATAATTTAATTTATGTTAAACTCGAATTTCGATGATCTACTAAAATGATTGAATAATGCATATAGAATCGCGTAAACTCGTTAAATTTAATGAATTACGACATGTCAGCTATTTACGACGTGTTTAATAAAATAGGAGCAAAATCCTCGATTTATATCATCGAGAGACAAAAAATGCTAGACACCTTCGAAGAAAACGATAAGTTCTAAAGGGATATTTGATTAATACGATTAACTTAAATCGTCTAATCTGTTTGGTAATTAATAGCACAGTAGATAGGCAGCAAACTCAGTACCGAAAGATTGTCAAAAGCAGGAGAAGAATCGTGATATCGCTATTAATCGTTTTTCTGTTACCGTGCTTCTGTACATAAAATATGATTTTTTAAATTATATTTTTATCGCATATCATATATAGATATAACGTAATAGCGATATGGCATTATTGTAAAATTGTATTGCAATACCCCCCTTTCAATGCCGAAAGGCAAGAAATAAACAGTTTATCTATCTATCTATCTATCTATAGATATAACGTTATTCCAAGTTATCGCAGTTTTCTTAATTGCGTTTCGGCGTCAAACACTCTAAAATTGATGTTCTTAATAAAATTCGTATTTCGAGCTGTGACAGAACTTTTAAATTATAAAATTATTTCAAAGATATTAAATAATTAAATGGACTAAAGCAGGAAAAAGTACATCAAGTTATATATTTATATCGACTAAAAAAGAGTTATATTTTATTTAAAATCAAGTGTCACTTTGAGCATCGCTTCGGCATTAATTAATCGCCCTATGGACGAAACTGACGCGAAGAATGGACGCAACTCTGTCCAAAGTGTCTCGATCCTCGCATATTCCTAGAAATTCCGAAGCTTCTCCATTTTCCGATATAATTCTCCCGGCGGCGGCGGTCGCTGCTGCCGCCGAATGGAACCGCGCGCGAATTTGCATTAGCCGCGGCAATGCTTAATTAACGTGCCTTCGGCTCGTTAAGCGTTCGGTTAGCAGCAACGCGCAATATTCCCACGTTACGAGAGAAGGACGTTCGATGAATTCGCTTAATATACGGGTGCGCCCCGGAGTAATTAAATGACGTATCGCAAATCCAGATGGTGCGTCAAAGGCGCGTTGCAATTACGCGAGCCGCGCGTTACAAGCTTATCGCCAACGCGGGTACGTTCGCACGTGCGTGCAAACAGCAGCAGCGGGCTGTCCCTATAGACATCCCTTTTCCGCGCGCTGCACGCAACGGGAGTTTAAATCAAGGCAGATGCGATCGAAGTGTCGTATTTAAAAGTTAATTAGCCCGACTTCCGCGGCTCCGCACATTTTTGCGCCCGCCTTTGCGCCCCGCCGCGCCGTGGTGCTTGCCCGCGTTAATTGCGCGACCGGCACTCGGAATCGTAATTTCAAGTCAATCGACGACATAATTAGATACAAGAATGTCGCAGATTTTCCGTGTTCTCTCTCGCCTCACAATTTATTTCTTTTTCTCTTTTATTATTTAGAATTAAAGGGTCTTAAAAAATGTACTCTTGTAAATAAGTTTTTATAAGTATTAAAATCATATCTATTGACTTTTTTTACACATATAATATCATAATTTACTTCTAATTTAATGACGATACCACACATGTGCACCAGAAGTGCCGCTTGTACACAATCAAAATTGACAAAATGGGAAAAAAATGACGACATATGTATATTATCAAAGCCGATAATTCAAAAAAGGCTCGATAAGCTATAACTTCTTTTATACATTTTTAAATCCTTTTTGATATCACTGTATTCACAGATATTTTAACAGTCGATTTTAACAGTCCTATTATACAGGGTATCCGAAAAATCGCCTACTCCACTTCGGGAGGTGATTCGGGACCCAAAAACAAGCAAAAAAGTTCATACAGACATAGGTTCGGAAATGAGCCGTTTCCGAGTTATAGCCACTTTTATGTTGAAAAATCGTAAATTTTTATTTTCAATTTTTTTTTATTACAATTTTTTTAGTTTTTTCAAATTTTTCAATATTACAATTACAATTACATTATTTTTAAAGTAAACATAAACAGATATTTAAATCGAATTAAATAAGGTGTTCAAAATGACCACCTTCAGCACGAATGCAGGCCCTTATTCTTCTATCAAAGGAATTCCGAACTCTTTGAAAAACATTTGGATCCCTCTTTACTTCGTCAAATTCATGAATTATTCTCTGTCTTAATTCAGCAATATTGTTTGGTGCATTTCTGTAAACAATTGATTTTACATGACCCCATAGATAAAAATCAAGTGGATTCATGTCTGGTGATCTTGGGGGCCAGGGAACCGGACCTCCACGCCCTATCCATCTCTGACCATAATTTTGATTCAAATGATCACATGCCAGAGATCATTTGAATCAAAATTATGGTCAGAGATGGATAGGGCGTGGAGGTCCGGTTTCCTGGCCCCCAAGATCACCAGACATGAATCCACTTGATTTTTATCTATGGGGTCATGTAAAATCAATTGTTTACAGAAATGCACCAAACAATATTGCTGAATTAAGACAGAGAATAATTCATGAATTTGACGAAGTAAGGAAGGGATCCAAATGTTTTTCAAAGAGTTCGGAATTCCTTTGATAGAAGAATAAGGGCCTGCATTCGTGCTGAAGGTGGTCATTTTGAACACCTTATTTAATTCGATTTAAATATCTGTTTATGTTTACTTTAAAAATAATGTAATTGTAATTGTAATATTGAAAAATTTAAAAAAACTAAAAAAATTGTAATAAAAAAAAATTGAAAATAAAAATTTACGATTTTTCAACATAAAAGTGGCTATAACTCGGAAACGGCTCATTTCCGAACCTATGTCTGTATGAACTTTTTTGCTTGTTTTTGGGTCCCGAATCACCTCCCGAAGTGGAGTAGGCGATTTTTCGGATACCCTGTATATACATACATGCATGCGAGAGAAGAACAGAACAAAAACTATATTTATGCCATAGACCACTTCTTGGCGGTCCTTTTCATAACTCATAAAGCTTCGTTCAATATTTAATTTTTGTGTTAAATCATTAAGTCGCTTACCGTTTTAAACACCATAAATCACCTAGGATGTTAACGAAAGCCATGGTCCATAAAATAGCCAAGTTACTCACCTGAAACAAAAAGCAAACAACATTATTATTTACTATTTAATTTTTATAATATATATATACATAAATAGGTAATATCTCGATTAAGCGCAATATTTTTTCATAACATTATTTTTCTTTGACTATTAATTCTCGATTAGTCAACATAAAAGAGTTTATATTAAATGAGATAATATAATTTAAGTACTAAAATTTACTTGTAATAGAAGTATTTTATTTTACTTATATTAAAACGCTAACAGATAATACGCTGTAAAATCTTTAACAACTTTTTTATATGTCACTTTATATATCTTCATAAAAATTTATTTCTCACACGATATCAGCAATGCGATAAAGTGCATGGATACACGCGAAAGCTGTAAAAAAAAGAAAGAGGAATTTCCAGTTAAGAAACACGCATCCTCGTCGGATTGTAAACAAAAAAGAAATGCGATATCAAACGAGTTTGTTTGTCGCCGTACTAACAGGTTTATTCTACTAATTTTTATAACGGCAAAAACATCTTAAACATAAATAAAATGTTTACGTGTTAATGAAAAAAAATATGCAATGCAAACGAACAGATCGGCAAACTTGGTCGATGTCGCAGAGAGTTAAAAACTTTTAACTATTCAAACCCTCACCAAGCTCCAAAACATAATTTATGTGCAAAAGCGTTTCAAATTGCACACGGTGGCGTTACTAAATTACGCGAAACTAACTAGCAAGTATATTTCTCTCCCAGTTTCAAGTAGACATTTCCGTATTAGGGATGTTGACACGTTGCTAATTATGAAAATAACGGATACTTTGAATCTAGGCTATAGATCAATCAAACTGACGCAGAAACTCTTCGATGACGTATGACTTATGGAACATCCCACGTAATTTCCTTTGCAATTTAAACTAAGTAACAAGATCCTGAAAGAGAGTAAACTTCATTACGGGGTATACGTATTTCAGAAAGCCATTTTCTGCATGGTTGCGTTTATACTGCACCCACATTGTCGCATTCGCATTTTAAACGATTTGCGATTCGTTAGTGCAAGATATTTGTCTGCTATTTAGGCAAAATATCTATTTCATAAACTTTTGTAAATAACACTTTGTAACATTATCTGTAATCTCTTAACGGAACAAAATAAAAATATAGATGACATACGTCTTCTGTGTGTCACAAAACAATGCTCAATTAAATTTCAAATACTATTATGTTATTATATATATGTTTTTATATTTGATCATAAATTTAAATAGCAATAATGTAAATAGTATAATAATGCGAATATGATTCAATCGATAGTATCGATTCTCGTTAAATGATTATTCACTCGCAAGCTTAAATTTCCGGATGAGAAATTCACGGGGTTGAAAGACTGTGTGTCTTAAATATACGATGAACCAGCGTAACCTCTACGAAATAAAGTATAAGAAGAGACGACAGATATAGGCTGCAGCCGCGAAAAGGGTGAGAAAAATGATGTACACTTCAACTCATATGCGAACAAAAAGATGCAAGAGTGAAACGTGAGATGTAATGGCAGAGGATGCAACGGTGCATGGAAAAGCGCTAGGCCGGCTCGAATGAACGAGATAAAGTTGCACGATTTTTCCTCACGTGTCGCGTGCGACTGCGAATATAAACAGGCTTTCCCCCGAGCGAGTTTTCTCCCTGACTGTGTGGGCCTACGGAGTGTGCCCATAGAAAATCTGCGACAATTCAGGCGCCACGGTGCACAACCGAGAGAAACGAGGTCTTTGACGGCGTGGGGCGGGCGGAGGGGTCGCGAGAGGGTGGTTCAGGTGATAAGGAATAGAGCGGGGCGAAAAAGTCGCGCTCTGCGGGGAGGGAAGGGAGGCAAGAAGGAACGGTGAGAAGAAAAGGATCTAGGCGATGCTGCACACTCGTCGAGGTTCAATTCCGCGTGAAAACGCTCTCGAGACTTCAGATATATAGGCGGCGAGCGAAAGGTTGGAAAATTTCAAGGAAACACGGATGGGCTGCCTTCCCTTTATCGAGACTCGCGAAAGTATCGACCCTGTTTATTTCCATCGACTCGCGCTTATTAACGCAATTTACGGACCCCTTTTATTGACCCACAGATATTATAATAATTTCATATAGATCTCCGCGCTTTTTAGCGTATCATAAAAAAAACAGATAAATATAAATTCTTAAAGTCACGACTAAATATTACAAGGGTTCCAAAAACGAATTTTTAGCTCTATCATTTTATTATACATTATATATATAGATATAATATAAGATGTTCTTATGTATCTAAAATTTATCAAAATTGCTTCAGTAGACACTTTGTAAATTACAAGGAAAGAGATTT
The DNA here is from genome assembly GCA_030770225.1 of Temnothorax unifasciatus. Classification (NCBI taxonomy): domain Eukaryota; kingdom Metazoa; phylum Arthropoda; class Insecta; order Hymenoptera; family Formicidae; genus Temnothorax; species Temnothorax unifasciatus. The sequence goes on along the minus strand of JASTWK010001790.1, from coordinate 6,111 downwards.
TATAACTTTTCATGTTTCTGTCTATCGCTATTAGCGAAATTTCGATAAACCTATAAATTTGCCGAAGTATATATCATGTTTCGTTATCCCGACGAAGGATCCTCCTACAAAAGTTTCAAGATGAAGATAGTGACAAGGCATCGGAAGACGAGTGAGAAACTTGCTGTTGACGTTAAATCTTTACACGAGATTAGCTTGATCGTCCTCATGAAGCCTATATAATAAAAGAATAATAAAACAATGATTCGTGATCTTTTCAACTTTGGCAATATAGTATTAATGTCGCGGTGCAATCGCAAAAAATATTTTCACACGCGATAAAACCATTCCTCTTATAATTCTAATATCTCCTAATTTAATAAATAATATCTTCTAATAATTATTTAATTTTAATATTTTAGATTTAATTGTCTATGTTTATCTGTACGGTGAAACAACGAGTAAAGAGATAAAAATGCGAAACTCTTAAACGATTAAAGTCAACTCGTTGCAATAATCAATCAAAAAAATACTCATCGCTAATAAGGTAACGACAATGAAATACACGCTAATTAACATATATGTAATATGTATGTATCTATATGTATATCTATATAACGATTCATAACGCTGATAAAGTCTTTCGCGAAAGCCACTCGCATACCCAATCGTTAGAGCGAGTAATTAGAACGAGTTCATAAAAGCCATAATTATTACAATCATAAAAAAGCAAAATACGCCAAAAAAATAATAATAATGAACAGTGCAGATATATGATCTTATCCATGCTGCAATTACGAAGATAAGATTATTAGCGGCATGAAATCTTATCGAAAGGAAACGACGAAGAGATTGCCAAGCCGGAAATCGCTTCGTCGCGCGTCGGTAGCGCGCAACGAGGTAGGTCGTGAAAGGGGAAAGTGCCCCGGCTAATACACGTGGGTGGTGAAGGGAGGAAATTCGAGAAGGTGGATATTTTTACGACGGTAATAAATCTGACCTCGATGCAAGGTATACAGGTAGTAGGTAAATTCGATTTATGACCGGCAATAAATAATACCGCAGAGACACGTTTCAATTACTCGGAACGGTGTGTATCCCCCCGAGGATAACTGACTACTTCATCGTCGATCACTACCGGATGACCAATTGGCTCTCGTTTACAGTAGTTACATCTGCGGCGTGATTTACCGCGCGATTGCTAAGGCGTACCGCGCGCAACGAGTTCTCACACCGTCGCACGTTTTTCCATTCTGAAGCTGCAAATCCCATCTTAATCGAATATTGCATTCGCATCGTAGGATACACCAAAAGTGAATTTGACATCGTTTGAGCTTATAGTGGCGCATGCTTGTTATTAATTTCATCAGAGATTACATAAACATAAGAAATTATCTAATATATGAGTTACATTTATTCAAACAAAATTATTTAAAATATTCAATTGAGAAAAACATACCTTGTGATTGAATGAAAGGCTAGAAAATTTTACGCAAGTACTTTTATGTGTGACATAAAATCGTTTTATTTTTATCTCTCTCTATGCCGTTTACGATGCGTTTACGACCCACTTGATCCTATATTGCTTTCGTTGTGTATTTACGTCCAACAATGTTGATTCAATGTTCAAACTGGCAATAATTAACAAATGCGGTTCACTATCAGGCTTGACGGCTTAATTTAGTAAAGAAGTTTCCTCGCACTAATTATATATAAAGTCCGTTAATTCTCTCTGAGATTATCTTTACTTGCGAAAGCACGAAAAATAATTTATTTATAGCTGCTGTTACGTATAATTGTAATATTTCAGTTTAGATGTGCAAGAGGAGTAATACGCTGCAAAATTGTTGCTGTTACAACAACATTTGATAAAATGTTTTTGATATAAAATGAGAAGCTGCGAAACAAAGTCAAATTTTCATTACATAAGTTCAAAATAAAATAATTTTCAAGTAAAACTGCTTTTAATTCGAGCACATCCGTGTGTCCATGTTGCGACTTCTCGTCGTTTAATTGAATCAGAATTTTGAGGTGAATTACTCACATAAAAGTTGCAATCTAAAAGTTACACGATACCCATAACTTTAGGATGAAAATTTCAGTATCGCTCCACTTTTAGTTACGTATTACGAGAGAACGCATGCTGGAGTTTTGCCATTTAAGTAGCCTTCAGAAATCCTCTTCGCTTAATCAAATCGTAATATCGCATTAGCATGAGGCATGGTGGTAGCAAATTCAATGGCAATTCGAAGCGGATTTATAGCATAAGCGCGACGTTTCAACTGGCAAGCTTTAATCTATTGATGATGGGATTATCGACATTTTACGTTGGTACTTAGCAGGGATGTCTGTTGAATTTACAGGGATGGATATTACAGAGTAATTATTCTGATCCTGCAATACAGCAAAGCGTAACGATATTTTCAAACTCGCAATTATACGATAGAATTAGTAAATATGACAAGAATAAAATTGAAATGCAATTCCTTCCTCAAACTGCGCTCAAAAAAGAGCAACGATACGTAGACAAAATACAATTTTACTTCGATTTATAGTGACTTATTAAATATAACGTCTTATGTACGTGATGTTGTGCGACTAAACAGTTTTATCTTGCAAATACTATTTTTCTTCACTCATTACATCTATTCTAAAGTAAAACTTAAAATAAAGTAACTGGGCCAATTTTAAATAAACTTTTATTCTCGTTACATATTGGACTTTGAGACTTTACTATAGCACTTTCCAAATGATTTCATTATTAAACGGAATCCTCCTTTAAGAATTTTACCATATTTCGTGTTTTGTCTTATTGGCCCACATATATCTTGATGCGCGAATTTGTAAAACGGCTTTTCGTTTATTTTTAAGTACACTCTTAAGCATGTGTCGCCAAAAATTGGAGATACATGTTGAAAAAAAGTCCCTACGTAATTACGAGGGACATAAATACCCTAAAAAATAGAAGGAAAGATGGTACTTCGAAGTTAGGAAGTACCTACGTTATGCGGTATCGACGCGGACGTGTCATATTGTGTCTCGAGCAAAGGATTCTTAGACCGTTTTATACGACTGTTATATTATTTACGCAACTAACATGAATATGAATATATTCACAAGCAGTGACATTAGCGGAATACTTCGCGGTACGTGCCGGGAGTCACAGTGCAAAAATTTTTGAATATTTTGGCATTTTATAATCAATTATATTATGTTTTAAAAACATAAATGGTGTGTTGAACTTGACTTTACATGACGAAAGATATGTGTATCTAGTAAATTCTAGATATTCCAACCTGCTCTCATCTTTTTTCCTTCCAATTCGATCTTATCTTTCCCCAAACATTTACTTCGAAATTAAAGTAATGATTATTTCTTTTACCTTGCTTTGATATTTCTTGAAAAATCACAGAAAGTTTAACACACCATTTATGTTTTTGAAACATAATATAATTGATTATAAATGCCAAAATATTCAAAAATTTTCGCACTGTGACTCCCAGCACGCACCGCAAAATATTCCGCGAATGTCACTGCTTGTAAATATATATTCATATTCATATTAGTTGCGTAAATAATATAACAGTCGTATAAAACGGTCTAAGAATACTTTGCCTCGAGACACGATATGACACGTCCGCGTCGATGCCACTGCTATTTGCGAATGTCTTTTGTTCAATAGATGTCGCGATCATGATTGGCTACGTATACGAGGTACGTATGCAGGAGGTACATTTGTACAAAGTACGTATGTACGAGGTATATGTATATGTACGTACGAGGTACGTATGTACGGGGTACATACGGGAAGCCCCCTAAAAAACTGTATCTCCTAAAACTGTACCTCCTAAAAAATTGTACTGTGAATTTATAAGTGCGGTACCTCCCTCCTTTATCAGTACCTCGTGTATTCCGTACCTCGTGCTACTGTACCAAGAAAGTATCTCCTAGCAGCACGTAACTCGAAATGTCATTTCCATTTAGAAATTAGTACCCTCGAATTGGAGATACTACGCGGTACATGCTTAAGAGTGTAGTACTTTGCTTATTCCTATACCTTGCACAAAATATATCTTTCACATAGTACGCTATGTCATTTTCACATATTTTACGTTAAAATGCAAATTTATTTTATAACAACACATTTTTTTATTTTGTAAAAGCATTCTTTTCCTTCAACAATCCTGGGAAAATCAATGAGAGTTAAGCACAATTGCTTCCTTACTTATTATAATGCAAGAAAATATATATCTATTTTTATTATTGTTGCGCAATCAAAAGTAAATTGGCTCACTTCTTAGCCTTTTTCTTTCTTCTATAAATTTTCGCAACATCATTACTAATGTAAATAAGAACTCGCAATTTGCGTTTGTACAACGCTTACATGCAAGTCTAACTTTCTTTACGATGTAATTTCATTTTACGAATGATTCATATGGTAGGGTTATACCTGTATACGAAATAATCGATATTTCTATCACCTATTTAGAAACACACTTGTTACAACTATACATTTATTATAATCCATCGGATTCATATTGGTATAAATTACGAAAGAAAGCCAATATCGTTGAATACCATGTGTCCCAACATAAATAATAAAAAAATATTTAATAAATTATAACTTCATCACGAAGTCAAGGAACTGTGAATCAAGTATTCTTTTTGATACTCTTGACGGAAGCAATTATATTAAACGTGCTTTTCATGATAGTTGTCAATATAGCAAACTGGTCTGGAGCACGTTTTATGCATGCATGTATGTTGATTTACTTTACGTATAATTAAACTTGAGGCTTCAAAGGTGCGGGGAATAATTAAGTCAATAAATTACATAACGCCATCCACCGCGTATTCTAACTTGGTATACAGTCGGATATTACATTCGCAAAGCTCCCCGGAGCTTTGCAATCACTGCCGGCATAGGTACATACATGTACATTCCGAACATTCGCGATCGTATCATATTATGCATACGCGGAATATGGATAGTGCCGAACGCAAATTAGGCGTTCTCACTAAAACATAATGCGAATGCGAGTGCGTTATTGGAACAGTCGCACGATAATTTTGACGGGTACTCAAGTACATCGAAGAGATAATACTAATAAGAAATAATACGGTTTGTAATAAAATATAAAATAAAAGGGTAAGTTTAAATATGCATACGTAAACTTGAAGAAACATCAATACTGAACTGTGACAGAAATTAATTAATTTTTTTTTTACAATATTTCAATATCTCGAACAACCAGTGTTTCGATATGAAAAAAATATTGCACATCAAATATGGAATATCTCTATTCCAATCTTTCAGTAGCAGAAAGACATTGTTTATCTTAGTTTGACTTTCATGAATTGTTTCAATATCAGAAAAAATATTGATAAAAAATTGATAAAAAATCGAATTAAAAAATCGGATTTATTACGTGTCAAAAGACACACTGAAATAATATATCAAGTATACGACAACATTATTTTAATGAAGTTTATTCGCAACCCAAATAGCTTCAAACTTGGTGTAATTAAGGATATTAGAAATTACAAATGGGAAACTATATGTTATCTTCTCAGAGATGCTTTCTCAAGAAGTTAAATAAAACAATAGCAGCGATAACGAGACTCAAGACAATTGTGCAAATAGAAAGATATACATATATGTGTTCGGCAGTACCTACAGTTCGCCGCAGCGCGAACGAGTTTCACCTTGTATGCACTCACAACGATGCAACTAACCGGACGACATGGAGGAATGAATAGGCACTTGCATTAAGTAAATAAGTTACAATTTGCATATATTCATGGCGCGAAGTGCAACCAACTGTACGCTTACTTTACAGAACTTAATTTCAGTGAATTCTACCCCCGTTACAACATTTTCGAAATATTCAATATCTTCGTCATATTTCATTCCATAGCTTCTCATTGTGTGTGTGATCTGCAAAATTCTAGAAGTATCTCTGAACATGATATTAACCACACACGAATGAATTCAGGATGAAAATGTAAAATTTCTAAATAAAGACGTACAAATTTCAAAACGCAAACTTGCTACTTTCATTATTCGAGAAAGAGTTTTTCAATTAAATATTTAACGAAATTATGCCAACGACATTTGCAAACCAGGTATGC
>JASTWK010001789.1:0-24799 GCA_030770225.1 Temnothorax unifasciatus | reverse complement strand
TGTCACTGGCAAAAGCAGATTTTGAAAACGAAGTGAAAAGCCCATCCAAAGAATTTTTTTTGCTGACGAAATAGGTCGGAAGGTCATCCGATCGTGTATTTCGTCCGCGCCGCGACCATTTGTAATCCCGGCACAGGCAATATTCTCGTTCGCAATTATTCTTCGATAAAGCGAATTTAATCGACGATCACGAAGTGCTCGTGTCGAAGAGCGTACGATGCATTCGATTCGTATTTTGGCCTCCACACTTGCTCGTCGTCGCTGCGGTAATACAAAAACGGACGTTGGGATCACGTGCCGACTATGGAAAACCGAGTATGGTCGATTTAGCGATCGAACGATTGCGCAAAATTTTATGCTTTGTATTATACGTCCCGCATCGTTGAGAAAAATACTTTGTTCGTGAAAATTCATATGAATTCAACGTGAAGAATTATATCCCATGATTATATAGTACGTTTACAATATTTTAGGTATGTTTAAAAACATTTTAAATCGAATCAATTTTCCTTGGAAAACTTTGCGCTTAGTAATTTAAGATCCAATCAGTATGTATAATCACTGCTTCGTAACGTCACTGCCCCGACCGTAATTCTTTATCGAGGAATATTTATGACCGTGTTGAAGGTGTTGAAGGCGTTGAAGGTGACTATATCATCGGCCCCGCCGTTGTTCAAAGCAAAGTTTATAATTGCGAGATAAAGTTCGCAATGGCGGAGTTACGTCGGTCTTTACTAGGTGCGGAATTTCTGGCGAGAAACAGCGCGAGTATACCTCCAAGTCCGACCGCCCCGATTTCCCGCGAGCGTAAGGAAAGTCTAGAGCACACGATATCAAGCCGGGTCGTTAGTCACGCCATTTCGGATTTAGCCGGTCGTTACGCCAACTGCATACCGTCCTTCGGGGGCTTCGAGAAGATTAGGGTTTACGTTCGCGCGGCCGCCTCTCTCGCGGCGTTTACATTAGGCTCGGGCTCGCACGTACGGAAAACCGATATACCTACGCTACCTCAGACCAGAAGGTCTGTGGTAGGTGGGCCCTTCCTTTTATCACGATGACCTCGATCGCTCCAGTACCCCGTTGGGAAGTACATAATCGGCGGCGTGTTATGTTAATCGTTCCTCTATCGACCAGCCTCGCCGAACATAAGTCCCGCTCGTCCGTGCGCGGAACGCCGAAGCTATCTTCCGCGTAATGAACGACCCTGTTAAATTATTACGGTATCGAGAGGGAGAAAAAGAGAGAGAAAAGAATGCGAGAACTGCCCGATAGACGCTCTTAATTTCCACGTTTTCGCGGGCGTCCGGAACCGCTCGGCTCTCGAATCGTATCGATCTCGACGCCACTCTCGCGGGCGTCCATCCAGCTTTGTGCTCGAGCGACGCGCCTCACGCTATGTTGGAATGCAAAGGAGAATTCTACACTTTGCGGCAAACCGCTTGTTTCATTCTACCTTTCCGCGCGAAGCCGAAACGAAATAAAGGGCGGGATAGCAATCAAATTTTTTGCTCGTCGCGCAGAGTGAAATAAATTGTATTTGAGAGAGATATTCGAACGTCGTTAGGCGATAAATAACTTGGCAATATTGCTTCAAATTTATGTTATTTGCACGTTCCGGCATTTTATAATAAAAATTGTATTTTTCTTATACTCTTTGAAAATGATCTTATTCGCGAGAGTAAAAAATACTTCGATAAATGCGTAACTGATGAATGTGATTGTTTATATATATATATATATATATATATATATATATATATATATATATATATATATAAAGCAAAATATTTTTTTCTTAATGAGCATTGACTAGAGAAAAAAATCATTGCAATCAGTGCAAAAATAGATAGCACGTAATCTCTCCGACCTACCCTGCAACAAGCTTCCCAGTTACAAAAAATCGCGAAATTCAAAATCATATTTGAATATTGCCATTCAGGCACGTCCGATATCCCGACGGTCGCTAAATGATTCTTTTCCCTCTCGAGGGGCCTCGTGGTTTTCGAAATTACGCCAGTTCTGGCATACATTTCGATCCAACGAACCGCGAACGTGACCACGAGGGAGAAATTCGCGAGGGGGTGCGCGCCGTTACCATCAGACGTCGAACGAGTTGTTTTTCAGTTGATTTTTTTTCCGGGACTACGATAAGACGAACGGCATACGTGCAGCGTACGAATGATAGCAGCTGCGCGTGTGTTGAATATTTAACCGGTTTAAGCCCCACACAATACACGCCGGGGCAGTTGCTCCTCCGAAACAAATCGAGATGAGCAGGGGTCCATATTTAATCAACACACACTCGTCCCCCTCCAATTTCTCTTCACGATCATTCCTCTGACCTTCCGACGCGACGGTGCTTCTTGAATTCAATGCGAATCTGCAGGAACGATCTATGGATCTTTCTCTCCGTACTTGTTTTATCAAATTTTGCTGTGTATATTATTAATAACCATTTCATATCAAGTGATTAACGATATCTGAGTCTACTGCAGCATTATCGTGACAAAGTTCTCGACGCTTTAATTTTAATGTTACAATGTAATGGAACACAAACTGATTAAAGGTATTTTTGTATTAGTCAACTTTGTCACGATATTAATGGATAATAATGCTTTTCAATTATTGCGGGCTATTATCTCTGATATTATCAGTAAAAACACTGCATTTATGATAGCTATAATCGATTTTGCGGACATATGACGTAATAATCGAGCTAACGAAACAAATAAACGTCTCGTACATACATAAATTCGCATATATGTTTACAAGATATATCATATTCAACAAGATTTAAATATTCCATTCAAAAAATACGGCCAGCGAAAATCTCGCGGAACTGCGAACAGCAGCCGTCGGCGACGACGATTTCATAAGGGTGCAGAGAATTACGTAAGGTGAAATCGCCGACCAGTCGGGATGACTCGAATAAACGCAAGGTGCACAATTCGGACAATCGCGGCTCACCATGGTAAAACTGGGCGACTAACGAAACCGGTAAAAGTTCCATTAGCACGAAACAAGCTCTCGGGTCGCGACGGTAATTCCGTTGGCATAGCGTGGTCCAATTAGAGGTCACGTAAGACCAGCAGATTGCCGATGGCTATCTCGTTAGGTTGACAGTCAATTCCTCATTAAGGGGACGAAATTCTGCGGTGAGCAGGCGTGAAGGGAGAAACGCGGAATATTTATCGGAATTGCTAAATACACGGCCGCAGCGACGCGACGGCGGCGAATTCATTAATAACCTCGTGAGAGTAATTTGCTCTCGGTTCGCGGAAGCGATCGAGCGGAAGGGAAAAGAAGGGAAAAGAAGATTTTGTCACGTCGGAAAGTCGAGAGTCGAAGGCGTTCGAATAACTCCGGCCCCGTCAGTTTAAGAACTTTCGACGTAGTCGCGTAGAACGAAATACTACCTGAATTAATTACAATACGTTGCCGTTGCATTGCATAATTAAGCGCGTCGAGTATTTATATCGATTCTCTCGCGCTTATACGCGTAACCCGCTCCGCGGCAACGAGAGAAACTCTTGAAACCAGCAAGTAAAATATATACTGTTATACGATAAATTCGATGATAATGCAGTCGCTGCTTAATTATAAATAGTCGACAATAATAATAAATTGTTCAATTAACGAACCTCGATAATCATATATGTGTTATAAGTTTACATTTACGCGCGAAACGCGATATGGAAAATCGCCTATAGAAACGTGCAAACGTATAAAACGCAAATAATATTTGAGATTATTTATACATCGCATTATATAGCTCCGTTGTTCTTTTAGTATTTTTTTCAACAGCCGCATTTACATGAGAGAGACGAAAATCGAAACGCGAAGCTTTTACGTTACCTTTGCTGTTTCAAGCCCTTAACTACGCGCAATTACAACAAGTTACAGGAAGCGTGCCGGATTTTCTATCGTACTCGAACACTTGTTCAATGGAAGTATAACTGAGCTAAAAGCAAAGTTTGAGAACCACGCTTGCGAAGGAGTTAAACTAATGCGTTTCGCTCGGTGGACAAACGAACGACAAGAGCCTCTCGAAAGTTGCCTATAAATTACGCTACGATACAGATAGCGTCGATAGCGGTTCATTAGAGGCGTATAATCGGCCAGACGTTTTGATTACATTCAAGCTAGTTATAACAGCTGCTTAATTAATGAACTTCAGCATATCGCACCTGAATAATTGCAGATATACGTAAAATGCATTATTTTGGCGTTATATCGGATAAAATACGCATATCGTATCTCACGGATGTTTATCTGTTTTTGTAAAAAAAAAAAAAAACAATGAAAAATTTTGATTATGAAAACGTTTGGTCACAGCAGTTTTATTGTGGTATCATAATAGTAAATATAATGTGATCCTCCTTCTTTTAAAAAAAGCATGTCATCGATACTCGAATCTATCGAAATACTGTTGTCGCTTTTCCGCGAAGCCGATTGGTTCTCTTGTTGCGCTTACTTCATGAGCGGCTGTCATGGCATATTTTGACAGTTGTGTGGTTAATAGTATAATAGTAACAGTAAAATATCAAAAATAAATAGCGCGCGCGTAGCGTAGTTCAATAAAAAAAAGTTCTAGGTAGTTCAATAAAAAAAAACATTAAAAACAAAGATTGATGTTCATGATGTTTCATATTACGCTGATGCGTTTATGCGCGATATTTTATATGCTATACGATAAAGCATATTAATCATAAAATGTTTGTTCACACATCGAATGCTTTACGAGAATGTGTCTCATCTTGGCGGTAAAGTATCTTCGATGGCCCATATCAATTTCACGGCAATGTTTCCCGTACGCGCTTCTGTTGGTAACATCCGACACTTTTTTCTCAAATATTGCGTAAATCGATATATGCTAAACAGTACTGAGGGTCCCGTTCAGCACGCGTACACGACGATACATAAATTTCGCGCGATAAAGATTAAATATTAGCCCGGTGTTCTATTTCCTCTCGTAATTAAAACGTAAGTACACCTGCTTATTATCGCCGTATCTATATCGCGTATATGACCCCGTTACAACAACAAAAGCAATTTCTCGGCCGTGTAAAATACAATACTTAGCCGGTTATCTCTCAGACGAGCGTGTCGCGTATATCACGATATCGCGTGCAAATCAGGCGTGCGCCCGAATAAACATATCCATTATGTCGTACATTTGCGGCGGACATTCCCATAAGCGTGATCGAAATCCTACGGCGAGAACGAAGATATTGTTTCGGGGAAAACCCGCAGAATTGCTCCGTTGCGCGGTATATCCGGTGATCGATCGAGTGCTCCGTGGTAAATGCAACGTGTAAAGGAACGCGCTTATAACGAAGGACACCGTTAATCATAACAAAGGACTATATGTGAAGGTAAATGTACCAATGCCTGGACACGTACCTATGTCTGGACATTTTTATCATTTTAGTCCTTAAAGAAGTTATAATGCTAATTAAAATCAAAGATAACAATATTTTTCTTGTATTATATTTTTATCTTTAATTTTAATTCGCGTTATACTTATTTAAAAACTAAAATGATAAAGGTGTCCAGATATAGGTCTTAAGTGTCCCGGTTACTTTAATGTCCAAATACAGCCATGCATATTTAGCGTAATTGGCAAATTCAGAAATTGTGATACATGTTCAACGATAAAATTATTTATACTACTGGCAATATAATTAGCAAGTATCGGGCGGTAGTTCGTAACATAATATAATATAATAACGTAGGGGTATGCCGTCGTAAATTCTGAAAATTCTTCACGTATACATATAATTTCACTGCGTATATGGATTACTTTCAAACAGAGTAAAAGCATTTCTCCAACAACGGGGAAGTTTAAAATAGTTTTAAATGCAAAAGCATCGAGCGCGTTTCTCAGTAGAACGCGCGATTTGCGAATGCATGTATTACACGTACATCGTAATGTTCGTTAAAGTCTGGCCTCGGGAGGAGCTATTCTGACGTGGAAAATGTATGCGTTACACAGCGACGCATGTGGAGTAGTTTATTAGACACCGCTATTGTTCGCGGCGGGCGGACGCCCGCTGCGTACCGCAAGTAAATGTTCGCCATTGATCATCCGAGCGTTTACATTTCGCATTATGACAGAACAGCGCCCATTAGGAATGCCGACTATGCGTTCTCCAATAACAGAGTTTTCATAATTATCACGCAATTTCGATCGTGCGCCTCCGCGTGTCTCCCTGGCGCGTCCCCGCCAATGCATTACAACGCGCTGTCGGATTTTTACTCGACTGGGACTGACACGTCGAAGATAGTTCGTCGCTCGATAGTTCTGAAAGCACCGCATAGCCGATATGTGTATCTCGCCGGTGCGAGCCGCATCGTAATGTGTTCTGGAGAGAGGAGAACGCGTACATATGCGGCACACGCATCTACAGTTACATTCTCATTGACGTCACATAGCAATATTTCGATATGTCGAAAAGACAGATAGTTCTGAATGCGATATCACGACAGACATGTTTCGCAGTTTCAGCCCGATGTAAGCAGGTTTGGAAGTGGTAAAAGGAACGACACGAAAGAAGTGTACTACGGTCTCGAAAAAGAACACAGTTTTCTATTTAGTCGCGAGAGATTGAATTTTGATTGACACAGCAATCTAAATCGGCTTAACACATGTTTCTGTCAAGTATAATCTTAATATGCCGCACATGTAGATATTTTTTGCACAGAAATGACCACAGAATGACAGCTAAGTGACAGCGAATTGCAATTTGTTATCGTTATCATTATGCATATCACGATGCATAGTATCATATCCACGAATGCGCTTAAAATTGGAGCGGCGATAGCTTTTTCACGGCGACTGCGTCTTAGCCTTCAGCGTTATGGTAATTAATCGGCGCAGCTGTTACACACGCTGCGTGTATACATGCGTTTTCCTAGAAGAAACGAATCACGAAGGAAAGCAGCGCGACAAGGCGACACGACTCGATTATGAAACGCAGATACGCGATACGTGTCGATCGATCGGCCATTTCTCACCGGACAGAAGCGGAGCCGTGTTAACGAACCACTGATTCACGCGATTCGTATTTGTGTGATATGTATTCGCCGCGGGATTCTCTATCTCGCTGAATCAGATATTAATTCTCGCCGAAGGAACCGATGCAAACGAAGGCAAACGAGAAACGTTCCGGTTTCCCGATTTTAGATACTTCGATCAACAGTCGCAACAAACCGCCGCGCGCCGTTTTAATTTCCATCGGATAAATACACAAACGTCTGATATCGAAGGAAAACGGTTGCTCGGAAAGATTGTATCGATTGAATCGAAAAACACACTCTCACTTCTGATTATCGTAGCGGATTCGCTCGTGCGGCCGTTTGGCTTTATATAGGTACCTAAGATAGTTGTGAATCGTGAAATACACGCGGGTGCAGCAATACAGCCCGTTTCCCCAGTTTCCGAGTGGAATATCGATTAATCACGCTTATAACGACCGAATCGAAATCTAATTACGGATAAGTAATCGCACCCCTATCATGATAATATATAGCGCCAAACCGTTGCCAAGTTCGAATTCTCGCTTCGATGCAGCCTCCTTCATTTCAGGATCACGTAAAAATTGGACGCGTTGTTCGTTTGGCCAAGCGGAGACCATCCGGCACACATTTCCGTAGAATATATCCCCGAGAGAGCTCTAGAATGTATCGCAGATCAGGAGACCTTAGACAGCGTGGAAGAATCTAGGGAACATGTAAACTCTGGCAGTTGTCCGCGCATAAAGTAAAGGAGTAAGAACCTGCGAACGTAAAAGATTCGAAGACTCTGAAAATTCTCAAATCTGAACGATTTAAAAGCCGAAATAACGATCGCAACGGATAACAAACAACTTGCCGGCGCATTCGCGAACGAATCGCTACGAATGTGCGAATCGATCGTATCGCTGAATGAAGGACTCGACGAGAAATTGAACAATAAAATCGGGCGGGCTTGCGGGAAATATATTTCAATTTTCGCTATGAAAAAAAAAAGAGAAGGGGCGGTTCGGCAGGTCGGTGCGATAAATCGAGTCGCCGTGTAAATATCCCGACGTGCCACGACCGGTACGGTATATAACGCATGCCGGCCCGACGGTGATATTTATTGGCGAGGTACGTCGAATAATGCGAAATGACCCGATTGCGCACGCGGTTTTTCACGCGGGCTAAGCGGCCGCCGCGAGTCGACACCTCGAATTAGTTCCCGCGCGTGATCGAGTGCGGCCACCACCGGGGCTCGCTCGACTAAACGGTGCACTGCATCGGCGACTGCACTAGCGCTGTTTGATGGACTGTCTTCTTTGCGAATTTAAACTTCTTGATTTGGAACAGGAAACGACACACATCGCATGATTCGAATTTGAAAATGGTGTATTCTTATATTTGAGACAGATTATCAATGAACTCGTAAGATTAGCACATAGAAACAATATCAGATTGCAAATAAACATTCTCTGAAAATCACACAATATGAGAAAATATTCAGATGACAAATAATCCTTTTAATATAATAAATCTGCTTTCTTTCTGAGACGTTATGTCTGTTAAGTAGTAACAAGCTTTCGGATGAGACGTTATTTATGTTGAGATGTCTCTCTTGTTATGAAATCTCCTGAATTAAAATTAGTCAATTTGCAATGCAAGAAGCAATCAATTCACATAAAAGGATCATTCGCGGAAAATGAAATGTAAAAAACATCAATCAATATGAACATAATGTCATACACATCTTAAACCCATATGTAGAGATGAAGTAATACGTCAGATCGGAATATGTCGATCGGATCAATCGCTTGAGAAGGTAATATAATAAATCAAAGACATTCAATGTAATGGAGAACGCTCGAAGAGCACAAAGTAATTTAAATGTAAGACAAGACGAAAATATCTTGTATATCGGCTGTAAATTAAGAAATATCCTCTCATATAAGGTATGACGTGTTACCTCATGTAAATAATAATACTATTAAGTCGTATTATCACTTCGAATGTTCATGCTCGTTCGTACAAGATCACACAGCCTTTAAAGTCGCTCGAGACCGGTCAACAAGGCGCAATATTTCGTACAAGAAACTTCTCTTTACACTGAATAACGTAAATTATATGAGAAATACTGTGATCACAACAAGAGAGTTTACGATTATATCCACACCGAAAATACGATAACGGATGTTACACAAACATCGTAGGATCGTTAGAATTGCCGGTATCACATTTATAATTGTTCTCACCGACCGTTTCACGAAGTGAGTCTAAATATTGACAGAACGTAATCGAACGGACATACGTGACTGCTGTAGTTCGTAGTAGCCTCAATCTAATAAAAGCGGGAAGAGATGCTTCGATAATCTTTTCATAGGCTGTGGAAAAGGCCTGTTCTCTACGAGAATTCCTGTCTGTGTTTCAAGAACTCTCGTCTTCTGAAAACCAATGATCGCTTTAGATTTATTGTCAGCTCGGAGAGCTCTACTATATGCGTTAGATGTAATCGAACGCATTCTCGATAAGGATCATTGGTATGTAGAAATAATTAAAGCACGTTACCTTAAACTCAGAAGAAGAATTCCTCGGCTTGCTGAAGGAATAGATCATATCCGAGGGAACGATCTCGTCCTCGTGACGACCTCGTGAAAGCTCGAAGAGCTTCTTTTACACGTGCTATGGCCTGCGGCCTTTCCCTCGTCCACGTCTGAGGAATGGCGGCGAACTATTCTTGCTTATCGAGCTAATGCTGCTCGTTCACAAGACTTCCTCACAATCTTGAGAATGGCGAATGTCTCAGAACAGTCGCTGATATCGCCCTTTTTTACCGTGTAACGGAATGTCTGTGATGTGTCGCGTAGGACAGTTAGCACGAGAATGTTCGCTCTGCTGCCTGAACGCACGCACGAACCTGCCCGCGCACGCGCCGTTCACTCTCTCTCTCTCTCCGGGCCGCGCCCGCTGCTGCGTCGCGTTCGCAATACCATCGTTTTTGAATGCAGCCGCCGCTGCTCACTCACGCCATCCGTAGGAGTCAAATATAACTACATGTGATACCGACAATTTCGCGTAAACGAACACACAACTCAACTCGTTTTTACATTATCTTCTAACATTCCGCCCGCCTTCGTTAACGTAGTTGACGAATAAACTATAAAGTCTCATTATTGATAGGCAAAAGACAAAGCTTTGTTATGGGTCTCTGGAACGTCGAAACCTGAGTACGAACGGTTACTACCCTAGTGTGACCGTCCTTACCCGGATGAGTCTGAATCACACGACCTAATGGCCATTTTGCTGGTGGATACCGCTCATCTACAACTAATACTAGGGAACCCTCTTTTATGGAAGGAACAGTTTTATTCCACTTGTATACCGCAAGGTATCTTTGCAAACAATCGCGTGACCATTGCTTCCAGAAATCTTCAACCATTTTTCTGAGTAGTTGCCATCTAGATAGATGAGAAACCTTAAGTTCACCTAACGATGGTTCAGGAATGATAGTCAATGGTTGCCCTATGAGAAAATGCCCTGGAGTCAAAGCAGAGATATCGTTAGGATCATCTGATTGAGGACTAATAGGCCGAGAATTTAATACAGCCTCGATTTGAGTTAATAGAGTGCTCATTTCCTCGTACGTGAGCAATTGTTCCCCGACTACTCTTTTCAAATGCGACTTGACTTATTTGACTCCAGCCTCCCATTTTCCTCCGAAGTGAGGAGCTGCTGGTGGATTGAAAATCCAGCGAATACCGTCTTTCGCAAGAAGCTTAGCCAAATCTTCGGATTCTTTCGAGCTAGCGTGAAAAAGCTTACGCAGTTCGATATCTGCTCCTTTGAAATTCGTACCGCAATCACTAGAAAGTGTTGAACAAATTCCTCTACGTGACGTGAAACGCTTATAAGCTGCGATAAACGCTTCAGTGGTATAATCCGTAACTAGTTCCAAGTGTATGGCTGATGTAGAATAACAAACGAAAAGAGCTATGTAGGCCTTGTATGTTTTTGCATTCCTTCCTCTCCAAGTTTTGATAATGAAAGGGCCGGCATAGTCTACTCCTGAATGTTCGAATGGCCGTGAAGGCGTTACTCTTTCTGCTGGCAACTGACCCATTATTTGCTGTGCCCTTATCTGGCGGAACCTAGCACAGACTACGCACTTGAGAATGAATGATCGTACAACCATTCGACCTCCTATTACCCAATAGTTGTTCCTAATAAATGAAAGCGTGTCCTGTACTCCTCCATGCAGAGTACGTGCATGAGCGTCAGCTATAACCAAAGACGTAAAAGTCGAATCTTTCGGTAAAATATACGGATGTTTGGCACAATCTGACAAAAATGATCGTTCAAGACGACCTCCGATTCGTAGTAATCCGTCTGAATCAAGACGTGGTGTAAGTTTAATAAGGGTATTTGATCTCGGTAAGTCTCGTCCAGCTGACAAAGTCTTTATTTCATAGGAAAAGTAAGCTTGTTGAATAGTCTTAATCCAAAACAATTTAGCATCATTTATTTCTGATACAGTCAGAGGCAAATCAAAGCCGGACTCCTTTATTTTACGAAAACAACGTACGACCCTTTTACAAAGAGCAGTTATCCTCAAAAGTTTAGTTAGAGTAGAATATTTTCCAAGCAAATCCCAAATTTGTGATGATTTAGATTCCAAAGTAGTAGCTACCTGAACTGGTCTCTCTTCTAAATTATCCGTCGCAGAAAGAGAACAATGATCGTCAGGCCAAGTGGAAGGGTGGTGTGAGAGCCAAGTAGGTCCCAGTCCACCATGTTTGTGAATCTAGCAACTGTTGAGGTGTCAAGCCTCTTGTTGCTAGATCGGCCGGATTGTCTTTACCCGATATAAACTTCCAAACAGCTTGAGGTAGCATTTTCTGTATAAAAATAACTCTATTTTGCACGAAATCTTTCCATCTAGATGGATGTCCGGTGATCCAGGTGATCGCAATTTCAGAATCAATTCTCAAAAGAACGGGAAGATTGTCTATGCCAATGACTTTAAGTATATGTACGACGAGCTTAACTAATAGAACAGCAGCTAGCAATTCTAGTCTAGGAATTGTGAGTCTCTTTAATGGGGCCACTTTCGTTTTTGAGGCGATAAAACACACCTTGACTTCACCGTTAGCGAAAGTCACTCTAACAAAAACAACTGCAGCCATAGCCTTTTGCGAAGCATCACTGAATCCGTGAATCTCGATTCGAGAGTCAGCCCTAAATCCGATCCACCTCGGAAATTCGAACCTAGGCATGTCTCGCAAGTGTTCAACAAAGGCTAACCATTTCTTATACAGATTATCTGGCAATGGGTCGTCCCACCCTAGTTTGATAGACCACAATTCCTGAATTAATAACTTACCGACAATCGTAATGGGCGATAAAAAGCCTAGAGGGTCAAAAAACTTAGCGATCGTCGAAAGAATAGTCCGTTTAGTGACCTTTTGCAAGGTAGGAAGCTCTAAAGTGAATTGAAAAGTATCGGAAGCAGCATTCCACGTTAATCCGAGAACATGAACAGTTTCATTATCGTCAAACGAAACGAAGTGCGAAGTAATCTTCCTATCTAATGGAATATTTGCTAAAACATCAGGGTGATTGCCGATCCATTTCTTTAGTACAAAGCCGCCCGCCATGCAAAGCCGATCCAATTGATCAACCTTTTCCTGAGCTTCCTGAATGGTATCCGCTCCTCCGTGAAACTCATCTACATATCGACCCTTATCCATTATCGGAATGGCTAAGGGAAAACGATGTCCTTCATCCCTAGCCAACTGAATCAATGTACGTAAGGCCAAGAAAGGTGAGCACACTAGACCATAGGTAACCGTGGTAAGAGCAAAAGGAATAATCTGCATCAACGAGTCTAACCAAAGTATTCTCTGAAAGTTCCAGTCTAAAGGGTCTATCTTGACTTGCCTAAACATCTTCTCAATGTCTGCTGTGAATACATAACGAAAGAGGCGAAACCAGATAAGGACGTTGAATAAATCTATTTGCAACTTAGCACCGGTATGTAGCAACTCATTGAGTGATATGCCCGTTGTAGTCGGGCTTGACCCGTTGAAGACAACTCTTAACTTGGTAGTTAAGCTATGTTCTCGTAAAACACCGTGGTGAGGGAGATAATAAGCTTGCGACGGTTCAATTAGGGAAGAAGGAACTCTCTGCATGTGGCCCAAACTCTGATACTCAGTCATAAAGTCTGAATAAATTTGGAAGTAATTCGAATTTGCTTTGAAACGGTTAGACAAGTTCCTAATCAATCGTAATGCCTTATCCTTTGAATTACCAAGCTTGTCCGGAGACAACTTGAAAGGAAGTCTGACAATATATCTTCCTGATTCGTCTCTCCTATATGTGGCAAGAAAATAATCCTCGCAATCCTGTTCTTGTTTAGAGAGGACTGGAGTTTCTGATGAAGGAACCTCTTCCACTTCCCAGAATTTATTAACGTCATCGTGTAGTTCCCTATCACTCCGCACGTGATAGCTCTGTCTATTAACTGAACGACTTTCGAAATTGGTTGGTCCTGAAATTATCCAACCTAACTTTGTGGCTTGGGCCACTGGAGATCCTATTGCTCCTTTTGCTATCCTATCTTCGAGTAACGAACCGTAAATGTCTGCCCCGATTATCAAATCAATCGTCCCTGGTGAAAAGAATTTCGGATCTGCTAACTGAAGACCTTTCAAATGAGGCCATGAATACTGAGACAATTCAGCAGATGGAATAGAAGTTGTCAACTTAGGTAAAATGTAAGCCGAAACCGTCAACTCCAGATCTGATTCGAAATGTGATCTCAATCTAAAAGAAGTGAGCCCCTTTGTTCTTTGGGACTTATGATTACCTATTCCTATTAGCGAAAGCGACGAATGAACACGATGTAATTTAAGTTGCTGTACAACGCGCTCAGAAATCAAGGAAATCTCTGATCCTTGATCAAGTAAAGCTCGAACCTTTCTAACTTCATTTTTATCTGAAACTATCAACACCTGAGCAGTAGCTAGCAAAACACAAGAAGCCAGCCAAGTCACATCCACTGCTGAATGCAAAACCTTGACATTCTCTTTACCTACTTCGGCAGAACTAGATTGGGTCTTTGTTTCGGTTTTTGTATCTGTCTGATCCGAAGGAACTTCTCCTTTATGTATAGTAGTGTGGTGTTACTTACCACACTCCTGGCAACGCTTAGTTACTTTGCAATTTAACACATTATGATTTCCTAAACAATTGGAACACAACTTGTGTTTAACTATAAGTGTTAATCTTTTAGCCGTTGTCTCGTCGATATACTTGGGACACTTATTTACATAATGTTTTTCCTTACACATAGAACAGCCAGATGTTTTTGAAGAAGAATCATCACCAGATTTTTGTTGATAATGAGTTTTGGCAGTAGCCTTGACAGTCTTTGTCGGACTTTGAGTAACCTTTTCGACTCGAGATTTTTCGTAAGCCTGTAGAGAGAAGAGACGAGTTATCAAGAATTCATGTAACTCCTGCCATGTAGGAGGTAGCTTAGACGAGCCTAGTTTATTTTCCCAGGCTTTAACTGACTCCGCATCTAATTTCCTAACCGTCATATAAACTAAGAAATCATCCCAGGTTTCAATAGGACGATGTAACGTCTCGAAAGTTCTATAAAGCTGAAGAACCGTTGTATATAATTGCTCTAGCTCAGCTGCTGACTCTTTCGTCATCGCTCTTAGATTGACTAGTGAATGCAATGTAGTGTGAACTTGAAGTCGAGGATTGTCATAAAACGCTACTAAAGAATCCCAGGCTTTTGGAAAATTCTCTGCCGTAAGAGTTGTATTCTTTAAGAGATAAGAAGCAGTACCGATCAGACTCAACTTAAGGTATTGTAATTTTTCAACAGGTGGAACATGCTTTTTATTTAAAACGAGAGACGAAAACAAGTCTCTAAATTAAGCCAGTCTGCTGGATTGCCGTCAAACTTTGGAATATTGATTCGAGGTAGGCGTGCGTATTGGCTTTGAGAATCGTCCAACTCAGACATAACAGGAGGGAAACGATTGAAGAGTAGAAGTACTTGCAACACTGTGCTGTTCTGTATTTATACTATCCTTTATCTGTTCCACCGCAGCTAAATAACACGTATGCGTAATCATATGTAACGGATCCGTGAAATAAGAATGAGTACGCATCCATTTTTTTTCCTCCTTGTGAAGTTTAGAAATAAACAATAGAATGGCGTCGTGATTAGAAATAAATCTGTTCCATTTTTCCTCTAAAGAAGAAAGATAAATATCCGTTCCCTGCTTCGTAATCCCAGAGGACCCAGTTTTGACAAAATTATCATAAGTGTTGGCTATTAAATTACTCAAAACGAGTTGTTGATGGATAAGATCCATTATCGAATCCATCGTAGTGAATATAACTTTCTATTGACCTTAAACTCGAAATGATATTGGCGGAATGCTTTTCAAATATCTCTGTTTGTAAACTTTCGCGAAACTTGATGTGTCGTTTCCCTTACTCGAACGTAACAGGTAATGATAGCAATATTCGAACTCAGAAATACCTTCTACGTTAATTTCTGTCTTCGGATTCAAAGATCCGGCTCTAGCAATAGTTGCAATAATAATTCAGAATGAACGTTAACTCGAATGTCTGAATCCGTGATCTTATATCCGGCTCGAAGGACCAATGTTTGATGGACTGTCTTATACGTGAATCTGAACTCTTGATTTAGAATAGGAAACGACACACATCGGATGGTTCGAGTTTGTAAATCATGTATTCTTATATGCTAGGCAAATTATCAATGGAATTATAATATTAGCACATAGAAACAATATTAGATGACACCATAAATATTCAATGTCAATAAATCAGTGAAGAAAATAATCATATGACGAATGATCCTTTTACTGAGATAGAGAAAGATGCTTGTCAGACACGTTAGGTTTATTATGCTTGCAACAATCCTGTTGAAAACGATGTTATTTTCTATGAACAGATTTATCAAGATATATAAAATCCTGAAGTGGATACAGCATTCAATTGACAAGTCAGGGGATTATTCATTTTATTCATAAAAGGACCATACGTTGGAAAAAGGAAGTAAGCATTATCATATAGATCACACCATCATAAACACAGTAAATATGTAAGTAACGATGAGTTGATACGTCACGTGAATATGTTCGGGACAGCTAAACTGCTTGAAGAGATAATCTAAATATGTTCAATGTAATAGAAAATACTTGAAGAGCCCAATGTAATTTATATTAGTGACATCATGACAATATCTTATCTTTCTGCTGTGAACTAATAATATCATAAGATTAATGACGTATTATCTCATTCTAATTTGAAGACGAAGATCATTCGCATCAATATTCGAATGTATCATGGTATTTCGCAAAGAGTCACGCAGTCTTTAATTCGCTCGAAACAGTTAAATGAGGCGTAATATTTAGCACAAGAGACTTATCTTTACACTGCATAACGGAAAATAAATGAGATATACTGTGGTCGCAACAAGAGAATTTACTATTATACACACGCCGAGATCACGATAACGGATGTTACACAAAACATCGTTAGATCGTTAGAATTGTCGGTATCACATTTCTAATTGTTCTCACCGACCGTTTCACGAAGTGAATCTAAATATTGTAAGAACGTAATAGAACGAACATACGTAACTGTTGTGGTTCGTAGTAGTCTCAATTTAAAAAAGGATGGAAGAGATGCTTCGATAATCCTTTTCAAAGGCTGTTGAAAAGGCTGGCTCTTTACGAGAATTCTCGTCCTTGTTTCGAGAACTTTCGTCTTCTGAAAACCAATGATCGCTTTAGATTTATTGTCAGCTCGGAGAACTCTACTATATGCGTTAGATGTAATCGAACGCATTCTAGATAAGGATCATTGGTATGTAGAAATAATTAAAGCACGTTACCTTAAACTCAGAAGAAGAATTCCTCGGCATGCCGAAGGAATAGATCATATCCGAGGGAACGATCTCGTCCTCGTGACGACCTCGTGAAAGCTCGAAGAGCTTCTTTTACACGTGCTATGGCCTGCGGCCTTTCCCTCGTCCACGTCTGAGGAATGGCGGCGAACTATTCTTGCTTATCGAGCTAATGCTGCTCGTTCACAAGACTTCCTCACAATCTTGAGAATGGCGAATGTCTCAGAACAGTCGCTGATATCGCCCTTTTTACCGGGTAACGGAATGTCTGTGATGTGTCGCGTAGGACAGTTAGCACGAGAATGTTCGCTCTGCTGCCTGAACGCACGCACGAACCTGCCCGCGCACGCGCCGTTCACTCTCTCTCTCTCTCCGGGCCGCGCCCGCTGCTGCGTCGCGTTCGCAATACCATCGCTTTTTGAATGCAACCGCCGCTGCTCACTCACGCCATCCGTAGGAGTCAAATATAACTACATGTGATACCGACAATTTCGCGTAAACGAACACACAACTCAACTCGTTTTTACATTATCTTCTAACATGGATAGTAGTCTTAAATTTATGTGCTCCCAAAATATGCACAATAAGATTCTCATGTTCATCCTTTTCGGCTGACCCAAACGTGAGCATCATACGTACAAGAGTAAAGTAATTAAAATAGAGATAGCGAATTGGTTTTAATCTTAAAATGTTCCTCAATTTATGTGTTTCCGAAATATGCATAATGAGATTTTTGTGTTCATTCCCTTTGGCCGACTTGAACGTGAATACCTCATACATACAAGAGTAAAGTACCAGTTAAAATAGAGGTAGCAAATTGGTTTTAGTCTTAAAATGTTCCTCAATTTATGTGCTCCCAAAATATGCACAATAAGATTCTCATGTTCATCCCTTTCGGCTGACCCAAACGTGAGCACCCCGTACGTACAAGAGTAAAGTACTTAAAATAGAGATAGCAAATTGGTTTTAGTCTTAAAATGTTCCTCAATTTATGTGTTTCCGAAATATGCATAATGAGATTTTCGTGTTCATCTCCTTTGGCCGACTCGAACGTGAATATCCCATACATACAAGAGTAAAGTACCAGTTAGAATAGAGATAGCGAATTGGTTTTATATGGTAGATACGGAAAAATGTTTCAGACAAAAGTTGTATGGTCTAAAGGAGGACACATGATTCCGATGTCAGCCATGTCGTAGATATTGTGGTTTTCAAGAAATTTCAAACATGACTAATTTCTTAAACGAAACTTGGTTTTTTCCTTGAGATTAAAGTTGTACATCTCGTGGAGACGTTTCCAAAATACTATAATAAACCTCTTTTTCGTTAAGATAAATTTTGTCATTTAATATAATTATATCTCGTAAAATATTCATTTTCGATGACTTTATTTTGATACTTTTACACGTAGAATAATAAAAGGAATCAATAAAAAAAATTATTTTTAGAGCTTGATTGCATTTTGTAGATTCTACGTATAAAAATCAAAGTAAAGTTATTGAAAAGTGAAGATGATGCGAGATTTATATTTTATATAAAAATATTATCACAAAATGTAAATATCAAAAATTAAAAATATGTCAAAATCAGGAAATTTTTACGAAAGAGAGCTTTATTATAGTGTTTTGAAAACGTCTTCACGAGATGTACAACTTTTATCTGAATTATAAAATGCTCCTCCGAATATTTTGTCGTGCGCGCAGCAATGTAAAAGGTGGACTATTCCTTCTCATCAAATCGCGCAGATAGACACAATGATTCGTGTATTTAACCAATTCTACCTGTTTACGATAAACGATGTGCTTATTATTTGACATCCTGTATAATTAAAAAACCAAACTTTTTATTACATACATATTAAAAGAAATATATGTTATTAATATTAATGAAAGGTTAACTGAAGATTCTTGTATTAAAATTAAAATAATATTAAAAAATTTAAATGTAACTACTTTTTTGTTTCCTTATCAATCAAATTTTTATTTAAAAATGATGTAAGGAGTTTAATGTTTTATTATTTCTATTTGTTTTAGATTGCCTTTTATTTTATACAGGTAAGTCTCTCTCTCTCTCTCTCTCTCTCTCTCTCTCTCTCTCTCTCTCTCTCTCTCTCTCTCTGTCTCTCTTCTCTCTGTCTCTTTCTGTGTCTCTCTCTGTCTCTCTCTGTCTCTCTCTCTGTGTCTCTTTCTGTCTCTCTCTCTGTCTCTCTGTCTCTCTGTCTCTCTGTCTCTCTGTCTCTCTCTCTCTCTCTCTCTCTCTCTCTCTCTCCCCCTTTCTTTTTTCCCCTTTTTTTAAAGGTTGGCTGCTCTGCGCCTTTAAAAGTCGGCTGCTTTGCGCCCATAAAAATCGGCTGCTCTGCGCCTGCAAACATCGGCTGCTCTGCGCCTACAAACATTGGCTGCTTTGCGCCTACAAACATTGGCTGCTCTGCGCCTATAAACATCGGCTGCTTTGCGCCTATAAACATCGGCTGCTCTGCGCCTACAAACATCGGCTGCTTTGCGCCTTTAAACTTCGGCTGCTTTGCGCCTTTAAAAGTCAGCTGCTTTGCGCTGATAAAAATCGGCTGCTTTGCGCCTATAAAGATCAGCTGCTTTGCGCTCATAATAATCGGCTGCTCTGCGCCTACAAACATTGGCTGCTTTGCGCCTTAAAAAATCGGCTGCTCTGCGCCTTAAAAAATCGGCTGCTCTGCGCCTACTAACATCGGCTGCTCTGCGTCTTAAAAAATCGGCTGCTTTGCGCCTTAAAAAATCGGCTGCTCTGCGCCTTTAAAAGTCGGCTGCTTTGCGCCCATAAAAATCGGTTGCTCTGAGCCTACAATCATCGGCTGTTCTGTAAAAATCGGTTGCTCTGCGCCTATAAAAATTAATTGCTTAGCGGTTTAAGAAATCTGTTGTGCGCCTATTTTATACAATGTCTCTAAAGATTCAAAATATTATTTTAAAGCCTGCAGACGAAGATATAATTACCCGAGGCGAATGGCTTACGGACGTACATATTGATCATTTCCATAGACTTTTACAAAGTTGTTCAGATTATAGACCTATCGAAATACAATTGCCTGATACGATTCAACCTGTATCACAAGATAAAAAACACATTCAAATATTATATAGTTCGTTACATTGGGTGTGTAGCTATTATGATACAAAAAATATATTTATATATGATTCTTCAAGTAATAAAACATTGTGTAAAGATCATGAGCAATTCTTGGAAAAATTATTTCCAACACATGACTTTAAAAAACATCCCGTCAAATTTCCTACTGTGCAACATCAATTGAACAGTAGAGATAGTGGT
Source organism: Temnothorax unifasciatus (assembly GCA_030770225.1). NCBI lineage: Eukaryota > Metazoa > Arthropoda > Insecta > Hymenoptera > Formicidae > Temnothorax > Temnothorax unifasciatus. The sequence continues at coordinate 4,539 of JASTWK010001789.1, read as the reverse complement.
GTTTTTGCTATAGCTTTTGCTACTTCGTTGTTATTCAATATTAAACCTGACAAAGTAAAGTATGAACATAAGTTTATGCGTTCACATTTGATACAAATTTTGGAAAATAATGTTATTGAACATTTTCCTCAGGATTTGCAATGTGCTAATCCTCAAAAGTACTTCCATTAGCAGTGATAAGAGATAGAGAGGCTAAAGCGACTGCTCAACGTATGAAAAGACATTTTAAAAGTAATTACGCTAAAGAATGTCGGGCAGAAAAAACAGAATTTAGAAAATCGCGCTACAAAGCAACAACGATGCAAACAGATTTTACCAAATAATCGTGCTCAAGATTCACAATGTGCTATTTCTCAAAGAGTACTTCCATTAGCGATAATAAAAGCGACAGAAACTGAAGCAATTGCTAAAAGTGCAAAAACATATTCTGAAAATAATTATGCTACAAAATCTCGTGCAGAGCAACAGGATTTAAACAATCGCGCTATTATAAAGCGACAGCAATCCAAACAAAATTTACAAAAAAAAGTAATTTTAAAGCCTAAAGAAAAAGATATAATTATTCGAGGTCAATGGATTGGGGACAAACATATGGAGCATTTCCATACGCTTTTGCGAAGTTGTTCAGATTATGAACCTGTCGCAACAGTCATGAACCAAAGGCCTGAATTTATTCCACGTATACCAGAATATAGAAAACATATACAAATATTGCACAGTACGTCAGTTTCAATAAATTGTCCAGATCCAAAATTAGAAATAGAAATGGACATTGGGTATGTAGTTATTACGATGCAACAAAAATATATATCTATGATTCACTAAATAAACAAAAATTGCACGAACATCACAAGGTATTCTTGAAAGAATTATTTCCAAAATACGACTTTGAGAACAATCCTGTCAAATTTCCTACTGTCAATATCAACAAAACTGTAATGATTGCGGAGTTTTTGCTATAGCTTTTGCGATTTCATTATTGTTTAATATTAACCTGACAAAGTTACATATGATGACAGAGTAATGCGTTCACATTTGTTGAAGATTTTCGAATCGAATACAATTGAACATTTTCCTCAAGATCCACAAGTGATGCTCAGACAGTGCTTCCATTAGCAGTAATAAGAGATAGAAAAGTTAGAGCGACAGCTTTACGTAATAAATAGACATTTATCTCAGAAAGATTCCTGTGAAAACATTAGTGATACTGGAAATAATTGCGCTGAGAACGTTGTCGAGAGGAACAGGATTCGTCAGAAAATAATAAGATTCACAATGTGCTATTTCTCAAAGAGTACTTCCATTAGCGATAATAAAAACGACAGAAACTGAAGCAATTGCTAAAAGTGCAAAAACACATTCTGAAAATAATTATGCTACAAAAGCTCGTTGCAGAGCAACAAGATTTAACAATCGCGCTATTATAAAGCGACAGCGATCCAAACAAAATGTAGAAAAAAACGTAATTTTAAAGCCTGAAGAAAAAGATATAATTATTCGAGGTCAATGGATTGGGGACGAACATATGGAGCATTTCCATACGCTTTTGCGAAGTTGTTCAGATTATGAACCTGTCACAACAGTCATGAACCAAAGGCCTGAATTTATTCCACGTATACCAGAATATAGAAAACATATACAAATATTGCACAGTACGTCAGTTCAATAAATTGTCCAGATCCAAAACTTAGAAATAGAAATGGACATTGGGTATGTAGTTATTACGATGCAACAAAAATATATATCTATGATTCACTAAATAAACGAAAATTGCAACGAACATCACAAGGTATTCTTGAAAGAATTATTTCCAAAATACGACTTTGAGAACAATCCTGTCGAATTTCCTACTGTGCAATGTCAACAAAACTGTAATGATTGCGGAGTTTTTGCTATAGCTTTTGCGATTTCATTATTGTTTGATATTAAACCTGACAAAGTTACATATGATTACAGAGTAATGCGTTCACATTTGTTGAAGATTTTCGAATCGAATACAATTGAACATTTCCTCAAGATCCACAAAGTGATGCTCAGACAGTGCTTCCATTAGCAGTAATAAAGAGATAGAGAAGCTAAAGCGACAGCTTTACGTATAAATAGACGTTTATCTCAGAAAGATTTCCTGTGAAAACATTAGTAATACTGGAATAATTGCGCTGAGAAACGTTGTCGAGAAGAACAGGGACTCGTCAGAAAATGATCGTGCTAAAAAACGGCGTCGATATCAGAATTCAGAAAACAATTGTGTTAATAATACTAAAATTAATCGCGCTAAGAAACGTTGTCGAGAGGAACAAGACCGTTAGAAAATGAATTGTGCTAAAAAACGGCGATGTCAGAATTTAGAAGACAATTGTGCTAAAAGACGACGTCAGTATAAAGACAACTTAGCAAATAATCGCCTTAATAAGCAAAAATATCTTATACATTCTCAGCAAAAACGAGACAGACAAAGAAAATATTATTTACACATTCTCAGCAAGAACGAGATAGACAAAGAAAATATTATCTTATACATTCTCAGCAAAAAACGAGATAGACAAAGAAAATATTATCTTATACTTCTCAGCAAAAACGAGATAAACAAAAAAAAATATTATCTTATACATCTCAGCAAAAACGAGATAACAAAAAAATATTTCTTATACATTCTCAGCAAAAACGAGAATAAACAAAAAAAATATTATCTTATACATTCTCAGCAAGAACGAGATAGAAAAAGAAAATCTTATCTTATACAGTCTCAGCAGAACGAGATAGACAAAGAAAATATTCTGATCGTAAATGGCTTTATAATAAGCGATATTACGAGAAGAAAGAATTCTAAATGCGTACCTGGGAACAAAAATCGCGATATTGCCAAAAATATACTAGAAAATATGCAAAATTTTTGTCACGAAATTACATACATTTCTTATTCCTGTGACAATTGAAGACATCGAAAACAAACTTAATATTAAAAATCCTACTGAAAGACGATTAGAACCGAAAGAATCTTACGTTGGGTATGCGTATTCGAGATAGTTTTTGTCAGCAAGATCTCTAAAATATTAGCTTCACTTAAAAAGAAATCAGAAGTGTGCTTGACTCTTGCCGCTGAATGCTCTATAAATGACGATAAAATACGTGCATTATGTGGCACATCGGGACATACAGCTTCATCCGAAAATTATTTTATCGACACATATCGTAACATTAGTTCATCAGAACTGTTGGTAATTAACGAGAAAGGTAAAACTACGAATGTATTACCTTTGCAACAGGCACGAGTAAAAAAATCATGGTTTATGCAATGCTTTGTGTAAAATTTATGATGATTCGTTGATGAAGATTCTAATCGATTATGAAAAATTCCTCAAAACGATATTTACCTGTACTTTAAAGAAAATACCACAATTGTTAGCAGATATTCATACATGTACGATAAAGAATTCGGATAGAAAGGCCACGCACATGCTTGTTACATTGATGCAACTCTTTGCAAAGCTCTATTTCTTCCTGTTTTATTATTATCACCTCATTTTCCAATGGTGAGATATATTAAACGTTTATTTATCAAATGACAAATTTATACGATAAAATGTTAAATCTGGAGAAGGCTTTAACTTCTGTTGATTTAGACACGTTGAACGAAATTATAATTTCGGCACAACAAAAAGCATCTATGTACAAACATCAGCAGAATCGTACTACTTTGAGTGAAGATGAAATCATGTCTCGCTTTAAAAACGCATTTAAGGCTTTTACTAAACGCTCCATGGACACACACTCGATATGTTGTGCATCATGTGAGAGACTTTTATATAGAAGAAGTGTCTCTGAATTTAATAAGCTTAAAGCACGAATAGATATTCCAATTTGGAGAGATTTAATGGCGCATTTAGAAAAACATAATATTACTCCGCAATACATATGTCATTACTGTGAAAAAAATTCCGTGACGGATTAATGCCTGTGTATTGCGTTTTAAATGATCGTATTGTACATGATCCACCTGAAGTAATATCATGTCTTAACCAGTTTGAAAAAATTCTCATACAAAGAGCTAAAGCTTTTCAAACTGTCGTTACAATGAAACCTGTTAGTAACAAGAATTACCTCACAGACAAATGGTACAAAAAGTAAAAGGTAGAACGTTTCATTTACCGTTACCTTTACAAGAACATTACACAAAATATGTCCTGATACTGATCCAATTAATACCAATCACGAATTGTACTTTATACGTGTTAGAGGTATTCCGACAAAATCAAAATGATTTGGGAAGAAATGGTAGACGTTAACAAGGTTTTTGACGCCTTAGTGTGGTTAAAAAACATAATCCTTTATATTCTCATATTGTATTGCCAAATACTTGTAAGGAGTTTATTTACAAACGTCATTATTATTTCGATCCAGAGTTTGAAGTACAGGAGACAGAAAATGCTACTGAATCTGATTTGGATATAAAAGCGAATCGAGCCCAAAAAGTCCAAACGCAGAAAACAACGTAGACGCTACTTAAATATGAGCGTAAGGCAATGTTAACTCAGGTTT
>JASTWK010001788.1:0-24807 GCA_030770225.1 Temnothorax unifasciatus | reverse complement strand
TCTTCTTCACATTCGAGCGCGTGTATAACTGCCGATAGTCCTTGAAGGCCCTCTTCGAGGGGATCGAGTTTGTACCCGAAATCCGGGGAATTGATATTTAACGTGGACGCACTGCCAATGTCGTTGCCGCGATTTTTCACTTGAATTTTGGCGATGATCGGCGATTGGCGTTCGTCCGCGTTCTTCTGCCCGACGAGCAAGTAATTTTCCTGCAAGCTGGTGCCAGGTCTGCTGCCGTTCATCGTCGAAGTCTGGTCTTCGGGAACTTTCGCGACGGTTTCTTTTCTCGGCAACCGCTCTCCGTTCTCCTGACGAGTTTTCTCGTTCTGATCGTAAAACGGGTCCACGCAGTTTCTCAAGTTTTGACAGACCTTGCAGTTGCGCGAGAAGCAGGGATCGCGTTGCAGGTCCTTCCATCTCGGTTTACTCATAAAGTCCTCTTCGGGGCACTTCTCTTTCCGATTCCCGACGAAGTCTCTCGCTTCGTTTTCGCTCTTTGTATTCCCGCCAGGACTTCTCCACATTCTCCGGACTCTTTATGTGTCTCGGGGGATTTGCGAGGTCCTTGGCGCTGTCCGCGTTGACCGCCGCCATCGCCATTTGTCCGAGCAAAACGTCGCTCTTGGTTTTTTCGGTAGACCTTCCTTCTACGAGACTGGACGACTCTCTCCTTGGCTGCGATTCTGAAGCTTGGACTAACGCCTCGCTCCTCGATCGTCGATAGTTACGTGACTGTCTTTGAAGTTGAGAGTCCTCCAAAGATCCTCTGCAGTTCATTGACCTCTCCTTCTCCGATTGTCCGTTGGACTTGAGTTTCTCTCTCTCGATTACCTCGGGATTGAATCGCAAAATACTCGTCTCACTGCGCACCTTTCGCGTTCTGTAGTTCTTCTGATTTTCCTCGTGACTGTAGTCCGAGTATCTTTCCTGATCCCGGCCTTTTCGAGAGTCTCCGGAACATTGGCGCGGACGCCCAATCTCGAACATGCCTGTTCCATATTCATTCGCCTCTGTATCTTTTCGCGTAGAAACGCTCTGATTCTCGCCAGCTCCTCCTCATCCATGTCATCCTTTATCTTGCGAACGACTCTATCCCCTTCGTTCGACTTGGAACTCTCCTTCGCCGAGTTCTCCGTCGGGATTAAGGCGCTTCGGGTTCGCAGATACGACCTTACTTTTTTGTTTTCTCCATTCGAATTCTTTTCTTCAGAATTGATCGTATTGTTTCTCTTTAAATTACGATCTTTGGGACACTTCTCATTCGGTCTAATAGTGTCCTTCGTTTCGTTTCCACTGCATTCTTCCTCGTGAACTAAACTCAGCAGACTCTCGCTCTGACTTCTCAAGTACGCTTTAACCTTTCTGCATCTGTCTTTGGCGACCTCATCCGGAGTTCTCCCGATTGTGCTACGTGTACGTAGATCGTTCATGATTTGCTGTCGGAGATAATCCCCGGCGGAGTACCTCTTGTATCCATTCGCTGTTTCTTCGATGTTTCGTTCGAGCTTTGCCTTCATCGTCGGATCTTCCACGGTGGACCGAGTGTCTCTTCTTGCCCCGTCCCTCTTTGAGTATTAATGTCGCTTCGAGATTTTCGCGGAGCAAAGTTGCATGTACCGAATTTGTTACTGAAGCCGTCGATATTGCGATTACTCGGAAACGGCGTCACGACGAACGAGGCTGTGGACGATGTCGACGGTGAGGACGTTTGCTCCTTGCTCTTCGAGCTGGCCCTGGACTCGTCGGCGGGGAATTGTTCGTGAGTCCTCAGGCCCTCCTTGAAGGATCCTCTCGCCCGCTGCGCCGTTCGGCCGGTGGTCTCCACTAGCAACCGGCCGTCCTTGTCCAACAGCTGGATGACGGGCAGCGCGTCGGCGGACGTCGTCAGTTCCCACTCCCAGTGCAGCGGTTTCTGTAGCTTTAACCGGATGATCGGCTCCTCCGGCTCGCCAAGATCCGTGGAATCTGGACCGACCGGACTGGAAGTCGTCGCGCTGACGATCGGATGGGCGTTCTTCATGGTCTCGGTTTTTCTCTCTGGTTCGCTCGTTTAATCGAGCGTTCGCGCTCGAATAATCTGCCGGAAAAACCGCTCGCTCGCTCGCTCGCTGATCGTCCCGATTAATTTCTCGTTTCGAACGAGTTCGTCGTCTCTGGACTTCTTAACGGGTTCTGTCCTGCCTCGATGAATTTTATGGGGCCCGAGAAAGATTGCCTATCGCTGATCGTTGTCTCGTTTCGTTGAAACGCGCGTTTGTTCACGTCGTCGTTCGCCCGATGGATTTTTATTCTCGAAATGAAGCGCGGATTTAGAAAATAATAATAATTTTATTAAAGTGTAAGTGACATGAAATATCATGTCATTATGTATATCGTATAATTATTCTACACCTTGAGGAGCAATCTCGTGTGTATCACAATTAATAAATGATAAATAAAATTCCGTATCGCGCCACTTTATGATTGCGAAAAGGATATTGCACGTACACTTCGCACGATCGTTATTCGCGTCCAGATAACTCCCGATTCCGTGTGATTCAGAATCGCTGTCGTTTGGCCGTCGCTCGCTTAGCGATAAGTTCCGAGTTAAAACTGCAGTCCCGTTTTCTGCGCGACCGCGAATAGCAGCCGCGCACAATATAGTATGCTCTCGCGCCGTGGCATTCGAGTTGCCGCACTCGCTGCGCGATCACATGATCGACGACGATCCCGAGACGGCGGGTTGCCGGTTCGTTCGCTTTCGCGGACGCGTAGTCCAAGTTCGCGCGCGTTACATGGCGTTATGTAACGCGACCTCGCGGACTTGGCAGCCTGTCAAATTCGCGGCGGCGGAGACCTGAGACTCGAGTCAACTTTCTTTCTTCGCAGTTGTCGCGGTGACGGTGGAAGAAGAGGGAGAAAGAGGGAAAAAGAGAAAGACAGAAAGAGAGAGAGAAAGATACATACACACAGTTTCGCGTCACGTCTCACATTGCGAGCCGATTCGCGGAAGATGCATCTTCCAGCGTACCGCTCGTAATTTGCAAAAGGCGATGGGCTGCACTCGTGAAACGATACCACACGTGCGGGCACAGGACGGTGTGTTTATATGCATCTGTATTGCAGCGGGCGACGTTAAATATGTCTTGGCAACGTACGCACATAAGTGAGATGCGTAATTCTCGATAAAATTTTATCGAAATTTTCTTGTTGATAATACCGGTAATTTTTTAACTTTTTTTCCCTCGGTAATAAAACGCGCGAAATGTCACACGCACTGATGTGAAGTGTTTTGAATCGATCAAATGTCAGTTAACCGACAGTACGTCGCGAATCGCCGTGTAAATCGCAGATCCAATTTTCCAATGTTTCAATACTCGAAACACATGTATGCACTTTCGAGAAACATTCGAGGATAAAGGATTCGAGAGCGGAAAATACTTTTAAACGAGCGCGAGTTTAATTGCGCGCGAGTACCTTTTTGTAGCTCACTCGTCGGGTTCGTTTGTACGTCTGGAAACACGCGATCGATTACAGACTCCACGGTCGTCGCTTCTGCCCGTGTTCGGCGATGGGCGTTTTCGATCGGTCGATCGGTATATCGATTAATCGTCGCGTGGACTTGAACAGCGAGCAGCCGTGGACCTCACTGAGGGATCGACAGTGTAAGAAGCGAATCCGGGACTGTGCGGCGCGGCACTATACTGTAAACGCGCCCGGTGGCGTCATACCGTTCCGAAAATAAATCCCGCGGGATCCATCGGGTAGGGTGCAGGAATTCCGGCACGTGGGACGTGTCACGAATATCAGCGGAGAGACTCGCCTGTGTTCTCGTCGCTTGCGCACAGGTGCTTGCACGAGCGTGTTTAGCGTGCGTGGGCGAAACAGACGAACCGAATCGTGTTCGGTTCGTTTCGTTTCGCTTCGGGACCGATGAACGCATAGATCTAATTCAGCATACAAAGGGAATTAAGGCTTTATCAAGAAGAAAATATAATGAGAACTGAGACTTTGCGAAGGATCTCTAAAACGGCATTATTTAATAGGGTTGTAAAGCTTTCTCGCGTGGCGTGCGTGCTGGATTGCATTTGTAAGCTCTTGAAGATAATTTTATAAATTTAATATCTCACATGTATTTTATTATTCCACGAAGATGAAGTGTTTTCGTGTTATTAAGCAATATTGAGGATTGTAAAAAATTTTTATTTTTACCAATCGAAAGTAAGTTAAATAATTTCTGAGCTTGAGTTTGTAAATCAGTAAGTTAACGTTGAAAACATGCGTTATTTGAAAGTAGTAGGTGTAAGTTTAATTTTAAATTCACAAGTTTAGAAAGTATATTTACAAAGCTTAAATTCTATTCTGAATAACATTGCGATGAGTAATACGAATTTTAGGTATATCAGTATTCGTCCCATTTCTTTTATTTATAAACTCCAATTATTCAAATAAATTTTATTTTGCATCAGGATGCCGAGAAATCAATAATTCGCAAGTAATGAGTTATAAATGAGTTGTCGCGATCCAAATGAAGAAACCTTATTCTTTACATAACTTCGAATTAAATTTGACTCAAGTTGAAAATTTACAAGAATTTATAGTAAAAGAAATGTTATTTCGAGACACCCTATATACACATTTGCTGCCAAACGCCGGTCGATCAAGATGATGATGTCGGCCAACAGCTGCGATCGATGCATCTCAAGGATGGATCAATGCCCCGAGAGAAATTTGTTTACGATCGATCGTGGGCAGGGTCGACGAACATAGACGAGCGCATACGTGTATCACAAGTGTGTGCAGGATTATGCTGTGTAGTTTGTCAATTCAGTTCACTCTTCATGTCCTTTTTTTTACGCGCATCAAAACCAGTGACTGCAGCTATCATAAAATTGGATGTCGCAACAGAAATTTCTCTGGGAAAAAAAATCGTGCTCTCTCGCAAGTTAAAAATATTTAAGCTTTCAAAATTTACATTGCGTGGTGTGACGCAATTCTGGTATCTGGTAAGCAAGTTTCGCTCCTAACCGAAGTTTCGAATTAGCATAATATATGTATTTCCAGATCCGCATAATACTCCTTAGGACCGCGTATCTTCTGCGATTCGCGAGCTACATTTCGTATTTTACATACGATGACGAAGAATATTTAACTTCAACATGCACATCCCTCCAGGTGTGTGTAACCGAGCGCCTTTCGTGATGTGAATCGCTTGTGAGTTGAGGAATATTTTAGCGACGGAGAAACGCGCGCGTCGCGCGCGATGTCAGGCGTCATGAATAAAAAATTGGCCAGTATCCTTTTACGATCGTGTGTGCTCGACTCGCCGATTCGCGATGCGGTGACCGCGTCAAACTGGTTCATGCGTTGCTCAGTTGCTCGTAACAGGCTCTTTATTTTTATCCAACGTGCCCCCGATATCGCAGAGTGTATCTCGTAACATCGCGTTGTGCTAAATTCGGATAAGGAAACGCGCCATATGCGCTCGTTCGGAATCTATGCGTCCGTTGTTCGACACGTCGATCCAAATTTGGTTCGATAATTACCTGTCATGAGACGGGTGTCCTTATTTTGGTTTGAGTGTAGAAATCGATGACTGGGATTAATAGAAGTGGAGTAGAAATCGCGCAATTGTGCCTCTCTATATTTGCGCTGAGATAAAGTTTGTCGCGTGTCATTAACCGATTAGCTGCGAGCCGCGGCGCGCTTATATAACTCGCGAGAGGTGAGTCAAGACTAGTCAAGAGATGTATAATTGCCAGAAATTGTCACCTGAGTCATCTCCAGGGATTATTTTTAGTATATTGCATTGGGGCATACATTTCTGAGCAAAATGCAGATTTTAGAGGGAAAAACACACTTGATATTATTTCTAAGTATAATGCTTGCCAATATAAAGAAATATTTTCGGGCATATTTTATTTATTACATACATTTATTTGAAATACGTAGTTTTAATAACAAATATGTAAAGTGAATATTGCACTTTGGAGGAGGAAAAAAACAAGAGTTGCAAACTAAATTTTGTATATTATTACAAGCAACGATGGAACTGGCAGGACTGGCAAAATGAAAGAAAAACATTATTATACAGCATAAAAAATAATAATTTATTTTAGCATCCAGCGGAAATATAAACGTACAGTACTGGGAATTACATCTATTCGAACGAATATAAACGAGAGTTATGTAGTTTGACAACAAATTGCATCACCAAGTATAGCCAAGTGTGGAGATTGGCATACATGGTTTTGTCATTTATATATAAATCTCTCCTAAATATTATAAAATACTATTAATGTCCTTTGTGCATAAAAATGCATCCAGAGAAAAGAACGATGAAATTGTTCGAAGATTAGTCCTTTGCACGATCGCTTTTACTCTATGTGTTACTTCTAACAAGTCTCCTAGCTCTTTTTGCCAGATATCGTTAAATGTACAGGTTATTCTCTGTACGTGACATCTTCATTATATCACGATTCGCTAATAAAAAAAGTTTACTGTAAATACTGGATTCACTTATCAGAAATAATTTAAAGCGCAACTTTAAGGTATCAATATAAACAAAAATAACCATAAAACGACTTCGGTGGTTATATTAAAATTAATTGTTATTGTATATCACCGTCTGATGTACGAAAGCGACGTTAAAAAGGAACCGCCGTTCTAAAATGTATTGCTTTCCTCAGACAGAAAACGCATTTTTTCAGAATGCACCTACGCGAAATCTGCACTTGAATAAACCTATCTATATGTCAATTAACGTTATACAAAATGTACGTATAATCAACGGGGAGATTGCTCACATAGCATTTTACAGAATCGTCACCGCGTAATAATACTTACATTTATTGCGTACATGTAGTTATACATATATGATAATAATACGCGTAGTAAGTGTTGTGTATATGTATATGTATACATATACATATATATATATATATATATATATATATATATATATATATATATATATGTATATATATATATGTATATATATGTATGTATATATATATAAATATATGTATATATATGCATATAATGATACTAAATCGTACAACAAGCATTTCCGGTATGGCTAACTGAGATACGTCGCTTTTAATTCGCACAATGCACTCGCCACGATAAATCATAATACTTACAATAAGTCAACAGAACTACTATTATGTAATTATAAGTGCGTTAAGTCTCGTTTATCGCGAAATTGCACGTTTTTTTCAAAGGAAATTGCTATATATCACGTATTACCGCTTCATCGTAAAAAGTACTTTCGTGACGCTCTGAATCCTTATTGTTGTAAGCTGGTCAGATAAGAACTTGATAAAAGAGGATTATACGCTACCGCAATAAACATTTTATATTAGAATATTGTTATCAATTTATAAAAAAAGATCGCTCAAAAGAGAGTGAGTTCTATTGTCAGTGAAATGAAACAATAGGTTACTTGTTATTACGGGAAACATTTAATGTCGCGCATTTTTATATTTCAAATTAGTCATGTGCCATTTCTTAGTCTATTTTCTGCTGATTATTTTATTTAAACGAATTAAAGAGAGAGACAATATGGACTCACTACGTAAAATTGATGTCAACGAAATGTACTTTTTGCGGCGCTTTGTATCTGCAAGTAGTATTAAACCTATAGTCATATGCTCAGACTTAAGTTAATTCTGAAGTCCTTGCCAGTCCTGAATCCTAGCCTGGACCAGCCTGAACTAAACGAACATACCGAGACACACGCGCAATATAAATGGCGCAACAAGTGTATTTCGCTGTTATTCTATTCACGTAAATTAAAGCAATGGAATACGCGCGATTTTCCTGATATACTGCGTCGTCGAAAACTCACAGGGAAGATCTCGACAATAACAGAGCTACAAGCAGTCCTTTCAGAAGTATGTATCTAAAATATTCACAGTGCTCAAAACTAACGATACACGGAGCTCCCAAGGGAAGAATAGATCTACGCGAGGCGAATTTTTACAGCTTCTGTATAATCGCGCTGTATAATATCCTTCTACGTGTAGTATCTTTTTTATCTTTTAATATAAAGTAGCATATTTAATATAAAGTCACAACTTTTCCTTGAATTCGTCATTTAAGACGAAGTCCGTTTTTAAGTCATTTGGTTAAAAAAACGTCATAAATATATAATGATACGCGAATGTGTTTGCATAATGTATGTGTTTAAAATGAAAGCGTTTCAAAATTCTCTCAGTCATTGTTAACATTTGCCTGAGTTATTATATCCAATTAATTCTTTAAACACAATTGAAGGAATAATAAGAACACTAGAAATAATTGCATATCAGTATACAAAGTGAAATAGTGAATAAAAAGAAAAGAAATCTGTGCATTGCCGAGAAAACGGCATGGAGTATTTTACGAGTCACAAACCGAACAATTGCTTGGCGGAAAAGAAAGTATCGTGTGTCTTTTTTCATAAATCGACGAAATTCGTTCACGGTCAGGAATATCCAGACCGCGTTGCAGTTAAAGCACTCGAACTGGAGTAGCGAGCGGCCTGTTTGCCGAACGATTCACCGCGATCCTCGAATCCTTTTGGAACACACGGAAAATTTGGTCATTGCAAATCCACTCGTTGCTTTTATCGGGATCCCGCGCGACCGGCTTATTGAAACTGAATTTACGCGCGTGGCGTATCTCGCTTATCGGAACACGTGACGTTCAGCTAAATGAATTCGATACTGTAATTTCAAAGTTTATAGTTGTTATTTAATGAATTCATGATATAAACGTGAAATTGTGGTTTCACGGCGGTGTATAGAAAGTAAAGAAGAGGCATGTTAATATTTTGCGTAAAAAAGCGGACTTTGTCTTTGAGATAAAATCTGAATCCATACGTACCCAGAGTTTATAACACACGATGTGCATTAACAAGCGGAAATTTACTCTTTAGCAGGCATTATATGTAGCGTTGTAAAATCTATTCTTCAGTTGGGAGCGAAAATTAAAATACTTACACAGGGATTCAACACGCAATACTTTTTTTTTTGAGACTCGGAGCAACGACGACTCGTAAAGGCTACGTGTGTTATTTATATAGTACAGTAAAATACGAGCTGTGGGGTTTCTGGTTTTAAAACGAAGCGATTAATACCTGAATTCTGTGTGTGATCGGCTACTGCATGTATCTGAAAGAGAAAAAAAAAAGACAAATTTATTTTTCAGATTACAACACGAGTTTATTTTTGAACGCATTTTTTGGAGTGCATTTTATTTTAATAAAACTTTAATTTAAAGCTTAATAAAATTACGAAATTATTACAAAAGTATTGCGTTTAATGAAATGTCTAAGATTTTCTAATTGGAAAGATTCATGGAATGTGTGATCAAGAAGTACACAAAAAAGTGCTTGTAGATGATAAACGATATAACAATAATAATTAGATGAGATTTATCAAACAACACAATTAGAACTTCACTTTACTGACCTGAGTAACGGCCTCCCGTGGTCGGAGGGAATCTTTTCCGACGTTCGGCGGTTTCTCCGATTTCGCTATTCCGCGAACAAGCTTCTGGTAATCATCGCAATCCCGCGCCGGTGGTACTCCGGGGGCTCTCCTCTTTCTCAACGCGTTTGTATCGCGGCCCGCAACAGTCCCGGCGGATTCGTCTTTGCCGAAAGTTTCTGTCTGAATTACGGTGAAGCTACCTAGGAACTGCACCGACTTTTTCGCGCCGGTCTTAGTGAACGGCGCACGTGTCTCCTTATCGGTCATGTGCGAGCCGCTCTTTTCATACTCCTTCATCTTCGATTCCATTTCCGTCGTCTTACAGACTGGATTGTTGAGACGCCCTTCCGGGACCCTCGGGGCGAACGTCGAAGGTTGAGTTTTGTTCGACGACGTTCCGGGAAGATGGCAGTCGTTTGATTTAACGCTCCAGCCTCTACCTTTCGTTTCCTTCGTTATTACTTCCGGCCGTTGCGAGTTTCTCGCGGCAATGGACGCCGCTTGGCTCTTCGTGAACTTACGCCTAGCTACTTTCTCCCTATCGTTAATTTTAGAATGTCTTTCGACGGTCGTCGCATCGCCCCGAATCTCGTAATACTTAACGAAACTCCTAACTTTACCCGGGGTTATCATTACAACGTCGCGAAATGATTGGTCATTACTTACGTTAGCTACAGGTGTTACGGCCCTGTTATTGTCATTATTATTACAAGGGCTTAAGGAAATAGTTTTCCTAGCTATGGCACACTTATCGTCGCTACTCATCTTATCCTCTACTAATGCTAATGCCGGTCGATTCGCGATCCTTCTTCGATCATCGTCGACCTCATCGTCCGCGATTACTTCGTCAGTCTTTTCTTCGCCGCGAGTGTGAATCTCCCTCGAAGCTTTTTTGCACTTCCTGCCGTTTTCCAGGCTGTTTCTGCGCGTCGCCTTGAACTCTCTACTATCGAAAATCTTGTTCATTGTCGCGGGTGCTCCGATGGGAATTCTCTTCTGGAATTCGTTGGCTTGCTGCCGTTCGCACTCAACGCTAGTCTTCTTAAGTATCGTCTTGGGGATGCGAATATCTCGCGATTTTTTATGCTCTCGATTCGCCTCGACTGCACTTTTTGTCTCTTCGAACATTTTTCCGTTACTCGTTTTCATCTTGAACTTCTCTGATTTGATATCTGCAAAATTTTTATCGATATTCATTTTGGAGTTATCCTTTACAATTTTATTTATGATCTCGCAGGATGATTTGTTGAGTTTTTCAATACTTTTAATCTTGATGATCTTTTCTCTAATCACTGGAGTGTCGTTCTTGAGATCTTGAGGCCTTTCTTTGATCTTCATTTTCGTGAAATCTTCCTTTACGATTTTCTCAACGATTATTGTATCATTATCTACGTCAATAGCCTTGTTGTTTAAAGGAATGCTGCAAACGTCGTTTCGAGATCTTTCAAATTTAGGTGCATTTTCTTTTTCTTTGGAAATTCTGTTATCGATCGCAATCGAGCGAGAAATATTTTCGTCGTCTTCTATCTTTGTTACTGCTTTCTTATTCTCGAGGCTCACTATTTTTAACTTTATGTTATTAAAATTGCAGAGAAGCTCATTCAGCATGTCATTCTTTACGTCACTGGCACTTTTATTTTCTGATTGCGTTGACTTTACGTTTGAAATCTTAACGATCTTTTCTTCCATTTTTTTGGAGTTTTTTAAAACTTTTTGATTTTTTGTATCTATTTCTGTCGCATTAGAAAAATCATGCAAACGTTCATTTTCTGTCGTGATATCTGTTTTTAATTCCCGAATTTTATCTGATGATTTATTAGAGTCGCTTAATTCTTTATCAATGTTTGTTGAAGTTATAGCAGAAATTACCGCGTAATTCATCGAAATATCTGTTGAATCGTCAGATAGCATAGTTTCCAAAAAAGAATTTCGTCTAACTTTCACGGGTATATTCTTTACGAAAATGTCTTCCGACGGTAAAATTGTCTCGTGGTTATTCTTGGAATCTACGAAAGAATTGTTTCTTTCCTTATTCTCTTCAGGAAGTCGTCGAGCTTGCTCGATTTGGACCGATTTGTTTATGAAATCATCAGTAGAAATGTTCTTGTTTGATTTAACGTCATTGCATTCGTTTAAAAAAGTTGGCGATGACTCATCGAAAAAAGCTTTTTCGTTCTTGGCAACACATTTCTCGTTGATGTCATCGCAAGTATTTTGAAAAAAATTTTTTTCTTCCCGGTGTATTCTTCTTTGTGTTATTTTCGCCGCTTCTTCAATTCTGCAAGCCGTTTCTAAACTTTTATCTGTAAAGCGATGAACGTTTTCCGTAACTTCTGAAGTATTATTACTTTGATCCACTTGTTTTACGTCGTATTTCTCGTTTGTGATAGTTTGTCCCGTTATTATATTTTCCTTTCCAGTTCTGAGACTCTCATCGCTAGCTCGCATGTTCCATGATATCGAATTAGAGTCCTCTTCGCGAATTTTCTCGCAATTGACGTCGTTATTTCTATCGTCACAATACGTTTGTGGAATCGTCTTTAATTTTGCGTCAACCTTGTTTGTGCCCGCCGGTATAAAAGGATCGTCTTCTCTTATTGCGGAATTTCCTTTCTCGACACTCGACGTGTATGATTTATCTCGCGTATTGTCACAGCAATCTTTTACGTCCTCTCGGATTTCAGTCAATTTCACGGAAGAAGCGGCGCTTTGTTCGCCGGCTTGTTCATCGCCGAGAATGGATTCGTAGCTCTGTGAACTGTCACATGGCACACCGTTTTTTACATTAGAGTCGCGTTTGGACGAGGAAGAATTTGGCGATTCGATCACGAATCGTACCTTCGTGCCTGTACGACATTTTGAATCGTCATTATTATCGAAAACATCATAACCAGACGATCTCTTGTCATTTATTCGATTGTTTTCGTTCGTGGTATCTTCGAATCGATAGTCGTCAAACTTCCGAACGAAGTCACCGTCGTCGAAAGGGTCCCTCCATCTGTCCGATCTGTCCAGACACTTCTCGAACGGAAGGTTCGTTGTCGTTACGCGAAAACAAACATCACCGTCATCCAACATATGCACTTTCGACGATTCTTCCTCGTGTAAGTTTTTGAGTCTTCGAGATCCACAGAATTGTTTCTACCCCATGTGTTGGACACTACGTTCTCGAAATCGTGCAGAGTGAAAAAGAGCGGTGGATATTTGTCGGTTGCTTTTCGCTTAGACAACGCGACATCGACGGAAGACACAAACGGCGGTTTCGATACGATTGACTTTGGAATTGGGTCATTGCTGTTGCTCGTCGTCGAGCTGTCTTTCACGGATGTCGTATTGTCGTGAGGCTTCGCTTCGATCATCTCCGTCGCAGTGCCGATGACGCGACTCTCACGGCGGTGTTGCTCGCTTTCGACTTTTGGACAGTTCGCCGCGATGTCGCATTGCGGCTGGCGGTTTTCGAGGTATGCAGAATTGTTTCGTCGACATATTTCCGGCAGAGGCGACGGCGGCGGCGGACGTTTTTGCTGAGATATCGCGACGTCATTCGTGGTTCCCGTTACTGCTCTATTCGCTACCAACGGTTCGATCGGTGCAATTTTGATCTTACGTTTCGTTCGCCGCGGTGGCACAGGTGGTTTGGTTGAATTTCCATTATCTGCCAGAGAAAAAGATATGGGACCTTAGAGAAAGGTTCTTTAATTTCGATAGAAGATAGAGAAACGAGAGACTTCAATTGATTTGAAAATGATATATTATTTGTGATATTATTGTAACGTGTTTGCGATTCTTACGATTGTACATAATGCGAATGATGATATAAATATAACGGGCGAACGGATAATTCCAGAATATGAACGCGAGAGGGTAACTACAACGTTAGACTGTCCGAGACATACTAAAGATGATTCCTTAGAAATGACATGTAGACTTCCCCTTCCTGTTACACGGTCAATATCAAGCTTATATACCATTGCCAAGCTTAATTTCATGTCAGGTGTAATTTCATTAAAAACAGAGATATAAAAACATTGCATAATAATGTCATGAAAATTCCAATGCATTTTATCATACAAAATATCGTACAAAGATATATAAAAGCACGTGTTATGTATGTTATTTAAACTTTGCTTTGTTCAAAAAAGGTAGATTTAATTAACACAAATATGCTGCTTTATTTTATAAAATTATTTTAGATTTGCTGAATAGTTAGATAAGAAATTCGTTTTTATTCCTGACATTTTTTCTAATAATTTTAATTTAACCGAGCAAGAGTTACGAACTTCAGTAGTTCCGACAAGGGCTTCGCTAAACGGATAACGACAATTCGATTACAGTGCTGCTGTACGTTGGCACAGTCGTGTATGGCCTAGCAGAGATAATAGTCTTTTCGCAAATAGAATTTTCTATGAGATTCCGTCGTATGTGGCCAATAACAACGAAAAACGTAATAAATTGAGAGGTTTTACATTGACAAAACTTTATATACATATATATATATATATATATATATATATATATATATATATATATATATACACACATACATATATGAAATAGAACGCGGATTATACAGATAGTTACTTACCTAAATGAAAACTTGGCGACTTGTTCTACTGACATCGAAATCTTCTATAGATAGCAACATACTGGCAGATTTTAACGCGTTATTGTCATCAACGAAATCAGTCATGTATAGGCTGTTGGCGTTATTATGATTGCCCATAGCGCTGGATGCGGCACTGCTATATGCGCTTGAAGTATTCTGCACCGACGCTACGTCCGTGGTTTTCTGAACGAGCCACTTGTTCATCATACTAGACGTTTCCGCCTCCGATGACACATCGAATTTAATGTTACTGCGAACGAGATAGAGAACGAAAGAATTAACTCTGCGGATGCAGCGAGATCTTTAAAAATATTGATTAATTCGCAAAATTAATCATTTATGTTAATTATTATTGAATCGGAAGGAGCGAATAACGCTGTATGTCTGATTTATCCGAAACTACTCGATAAGAAAATTCGTTTTTCCAAGACATTATCCGTTATTTTAGCAAATTGTCAAACTAATCATAGTCGGTTGAAATACTCACTGTAAGTAATTGTTTTCTACAGAGCCCTGGCCCTGGTCATTTCTCGATTCTATGCTTTTTCGAATAGCGGGCTGTGAAAGAACCAACTCGACCGTTTCAGACGAGCTCTGCAACATCTTCAGAGCGTCCTCGTAACGAAGGTTCAGCAGATTCTGTCCGTTTATTGCTACGATCCGGTCACCTATTAAAGAAAGTTCATAACTAAAGATATTTACTTTGTACACTTAGTTATATTTATATTTATTTATGTTATTCTCTAATTCGAATCCATTAATTTTTTTTTCTACATCTCATTATATCGTTGTTTATTTGATTTATTCAATTCGTTAGCATTTTGACTATGATATCTACTGCGAATGAATTAGATATATGCTATCATTTTGAAGCAATGTGAACATTTTACTTACGAACCTTTATTTACGTTTCCGGCCATATCGGCTGATCCGCCAACGGAGACCGCCTGAACGTAAACGCCACCGTCGTTACCCTCCATTACTTGCAAACCTATGCTACCACCGTGGCCGCGTTCCAACTTGATCGTGTGCAAAATTCGTTCCTCGGCGAACGACAGCTCTTCCAAACGAGCCATTAAGGATGCGGACATCGATTCGTCCTCCGGTATTCGGAACGTTTCGTCGTCGGTCCGTATGTCGGCATCTATCGAAGCAAAAAGCAAACAAATTTTAAGTGAAACTGTTATTTCAAAGATATTTGTAATAAACGTAAATAATGCATAAAATTTTTATAGAATAAAAATAGCTAAAAATTGTCCACACACAGCAATGACAAAATAGCGCTTTAAATGTTTAATTTATTTAGAAATAAAAACTTGATTAAAAGGTATTTTATTTAAAATTTGTAAAAATTTGTGAGAATATTTTTGTATCAAAACGTGATTTTTTTTTTGACCGTGTAAAACTCGTTATATCTGATCGCAATGTCATTAGGAGCAATATTTTTAATTATATAAGTACAATTAATTAAAAGTATTTTTACTTGTATGAAAATTCGTAAAATATATGTGTACACTATTACTTACTTAGCACATACGCTTCTGGCATAGGTGACTCGGTAGATCGTGCCGATAGCGATTGAACAGACGATTCGGTATCGGACTTGAGAGATAGTGACTCCGTGTCGTCGGTAAGCGCGGTATCTTTCTGGACTAAGCTGCTGTAAATCGCTCGCGTTCCCATTTTTACACCCAATCGACGCGGTAGGCTGGGTGTACGAAAACCACCCGACTGCCTCGGCGCTCCGTGATTCGGTAAACTGGCCGCTTTCATCTAAAATGATAAAACATCGTTTCGTTAAATAGAGAAATACGAGATAAGTATTTCAACAGTAATTTTAAGCTGAAAGTTTAATAGCAAATTTGGACAGGATCTGCTGTTGGATGTATTTTAATGGTATAATGAGAGAATAGTAAACAATTAATATATAAAATGTGTGTTATACTACCTTCTGCAATGTTTTTTTGACATCCGCCACATTCCAAACTTCATCCGGAACAGGAAATTCGTTCTTTCCCGTTAAACGAACTTTATTAATAGCGGCGTATAGTTCCTCCGGATTGTTAGGTTTATCTAGCTGGTTGATGTTGTTCGATATAACTTTTGGGAGCGAATATGTGCACTCGGTTTCAACTTCACTATCTATACCGGGGCAGCTATAGAGTTTGTCGTGCTCTGATTTCGTTTCTTTGGGTTCCAACAGGATCTTGTGCGGTGCCGTTAAGCCTCTCTCCGATTCTTCCTCTGTGTCTCGCGATTGACCCTCTGGTTCTAATCGCACGTTTACTTGCGCGTAAAGAACGTCTTCTTCAGACGAATAAAAGCCGGGTTCGCGACCTGCATCCTTCGTTGTCGTCACTACGATTGTGTCTTTCTGAGGATTTTCGTTCTCTTTGTTTTGATATTCTTCCAACTGCATCGGATAATTTAATCTCTGCTGCACTTTAACCGCGCTCGCGATCGTTATCTTAGTTTTACCGTCGCCGATCTTGGACTTTAATGGTGTAAGTTTTGTTTCCGCCAGGGGCACTCCAAAATCTGAAAAATAATATAGATTGATTTTATTCTAGATATTTTTATATGAGTTTTAAAGAAATAACATTTTACAAATTTGTGAATTACTAAACTTTATTTATATTAATTAGTGTATTTATAAAAATCTAACAAAAATAAAAAACCGCGATAGATTGAGAAATTAATAGTAGTAATTAAAATATTAGGTTTGAAGAAAGTTTTTGTGTGTTTAATAGTTTCTGCCAGACTATTAATATAATATCATTGTAGTTTGTTGAAATTTCAGCTAAATTTCAGTTCAGTTTTCTGCGAAATTTACGTTTTAAGAGGATTTCCATAGAAGAGGAAGATCAAAATTCATGCGGCAAAGTGTCACAATTTAGCTAGTTTCCTATCGCGTAACTTTCGCGGAAAGTTCAAGTTTTAAACATTTTAGCAAGCTTATCGGTGGGTGAAAGCACGTGTACCTTTAGCGAGGCCCTGAAGCGACGTGAGCTCCGAGCGAAGTCTAAGGAAGAACTGATGATGCAGGGAGGTGAGCTTGAAGGCGAAGTAACTTCTAGAAAATAGAAAGACACTTTATGCAAAGGTCGTTATTGCAAGTGGTGAGCGGCAGCGCGGCACTCGATACACATTTTCGAGCGCTTACCGCGGCATTAAGAGACGTTCGCTCGATGCGACGGGCAGACTTACTTTCGATGATCCATCCGCAATTTGAACTTGCATCGTTTTCCATTCAGCTTGCTGTACACCACCAAGCAACTCTTACTGTAACTCAACGTCTGCACGTCCCGCCACAGAAAGTGGGCCAGTTCCGTTCTTTCCCTCGGCTCGCCCCCTCGCTCCAACAGTTTCAAACCTTGAGAATGTATCGCCAGCCACACGTTGCTCTCCGTTTTTTTCTTGCTATTCTTACTGTTTTTACTATTATTACCATTAACGTTGTTAATATTATTATTGTTGTTGTTTTTGTTATTATTGTTATTGCACGTTTCATCGCGGCATAAACCAGCGTTCTTCGCGTGCTCGTCCGAGTAAGGTATCATCGGTACATTCTCGCGAGAGCTTAATCGCGGGATCCCGATCCTGTCATAGATTTCCCGAGCGGGTTTCTCCTGACGATAAGCGTTTCCCGCACCATCGTGCGGTGACACGACGTCACGGTTGTCAGACACGGCGGTCTTCCCCTTTCTCTGTCGCACCATCAGTTTCTCCAGCTCCTTCGAGTCTACCGTGGCGATGTAGTAGTGCGAACCGTAATCCGGCAGGGACTGCGCGTGAGTTATGAACATCTCCTCGGCTTTGTTCGAGTCCAAGCCACGACGGTCGCGGTGAGCGCGGTGTAGCTGCGCCCGAAGTGTATCGGCGTCGACGCAGGGTTGCGATTGATGCCGGTCCGCGCTCAATACCAAGGACTCCGGCACGTAGTGTTCGAGGAGGAAGTAATCCCCACAGCCGTGCTCCTGTGAGATATACAATAGCTCTGATGAAGCAGAGAAGTTGCGCATGGATTATGTCAAACTTGTTGTCAACTCCGCCACAACAGATCAAAATAACGTCTTTAACTATTTACTTAAGATGTTGAGAACTGACTCAACAACTATTCAGCTATTAATCTCTAGTATTGATAGTTGAACGTAGTTTAATAACTGAATTTATGACATAGAAATTATATAATACATACTACTGATATATATATTATATATTTATAGATGTATACCGTTTTTCTACATTTTAACATCAAAAGAAAGTATGACAGATGCAAAAAATGACGTTAATTTTGAAATATATTGTACAATATTTATTTCTTTTAACCCATTTTACTTAAATTTTAGAATTTATTACTTTAGAAAATCTTCGACATTGAAATGTTTGAATTTAACAATCGATAGATTCACGTATATATATGAAAATTCTTAGATCTTATTGTGAAAAAGAAATTAATCGTGTTCCATAGTAGAAGAGTGTAGATTTTTTACAGAGTCGCAATATTTCCTATCTATGATGTCTTATTTCAGCTTCTCATTTTATTTAAAATAATCCCAATTATCTAGAGTTACGATCATTTTTGAACATTTTATCGTTCCGTATTGTGAAGATAATCTCATTATAAATAGCGCGCATCGTATGAATCACTCGTTAACTCACGTTGACGTTGTAGTTCCCGAATTCAGCTTGAAGTGCGAGGCCCGTCAAATTGATTAATTCGGAATATGGGCAGACCAGCTGCTGCTCCAGTATACATCGCCTTATTTGTAGATATAGCAGATGCTTCGATATCCAACTCCTGGAAACAGTATGGACAAATTAGTCGTAGTCGAGACGAAACTAACGAGTTAAGTCGAGTCGAATGTATTGTCGTTGTCTGGTTCGAACAAACCTGATGCCACGAAGAGATGGCAGGAAGAATCGGAGCCGCAGATACAGCATGAAACTAGTCGGTAGACCCAGTAAACCTTTGCTTTTACCGCTGCTTAACCATCCCGGTGGTGCAACTTTATTTAGTTTCGTGTCGGGTGGTAACATCGCGAAATCACCGGCCAATAGCACGGCCAGTCCTAGAGTGAAGTTTTCATCGAGACTTTCCGCTTGAACAATAGCCTGGAAGGATTTGCGTATATAATGGTATATGTTATAAACCTGTCTGAGATTGGTTAAATCCATGCAGTTGGTTTAATCTTTAATGCTACGGATATAACGGTGGTTATATGTACAAATATCAGTTTAAAGATGTAAATATAATTATTTGTTATATCAATTCCTAGTGTAAACTGATAACATAAATTTGATACATGTTTCTATATCTTCTATTAACATTTCTACTTATGCAATGCATGTAAGACACGCGAGAGGGAAAACTGAAACAGCTTCTGTAAGCCATGCTATTTATCGTGGAATTATTATGCGAGACAAGCAATTAAATGCAGACAGCACAGGATTTGTGCATTTGATTGCTTTAAAGATTATTATAGCGCGATATGATACGCATTTCTGTCGCAGAGGTAATTTTCTATTGGCGTGGATTTGCAGAAGTAATCCAATTTGGAAGTTTCGAGTGAGCTCTCGAGTTTTAGACGCTCTGTAAATCGACCATTTATTAAAAATTGCACGATAAAATACTCCGGTCACGTTCGAAAGCTTGAATTAAGCAGCAGATGGGCAGTGACAGGAAGAGTTGCGAGCTTGAAACAGAGAGCTTGAAACCTGTCTTTTTAGACTAGTGAAATTAAATGCCACCAAATTCTCTTAATCTACTTTTGTATTTCAGCATTTTAAAAGAAGTCTGGTATATATTCTGTAAGCTGTAAGAATTTTAAAAATACTGACTTATTAAAAATACTGACTGATTAAAATGTAGCGGAGTAATATAATTGTTTTAATTATATTATAATGGCTTTAGATTCAAATTATTTTATTTTAATTCTAATCCTACAAATAATTCAGAATGATATCGCCGATCGATATTTTCGTTGATAATTTTATTGATAGCGTTATAAGAAAAGTGTCTCTCTCTCTCTCTCTCTCTTTGTAATGTTGGATTCGAACAAATGTTGAAACATAGATTTTTATGGAAGAAGGGATTGCGCGATACGCTCGTCGTCGAGATCACATAACTCGTGGTTTGTGGATCTGTCGTATATAATGATTAGGCTTGGTGGCTCGCCAGAACTTCTCGCGAGTTCACGCCGGAATTTGTGGTCTCGTAAACAACCGGCCACGTCTTGGCTTTCGCGGCCTAAGTGTGGCTTTGAGAGGCCACCGTCGCGCGAGCATTACGATCGAACCAGTTCCGCTCGAGAACTAGCGGACGAAGTATATTTTTTAAAGGATTTTTGTCAGGATATATACCGGCAGGATACATTCTTCCGCGTACGCAGCAAATGAAAAATAATTCTTTCACGATGTTCTTGCGTAGACGCCATATACAATATATTTCACTTACTTATTGGTGATACAATTTATTAGCGTTCTGAGGTATGACTTTTCGCAGAAGAAAACTTTTAAGAAAGATATGTGCGATAAGACACGAGATAATATTCAAGCATATCATCGAAAATTGATTTCCAAATTATATCAATTAATTTGATTGATTTATATGGACGCTTTTATATTATTTTAAATGGGCTGATGTTTATTATATCTTCATTATCTTTGGATTAACGTATTACATGTACAAATTTGACAATGCGAAAGCAATGACCATTAGTTTAGTCATATGATTGATTCGCGGATAAATATGTGCCTGATTTGCGAATGACTGTCAATAAAATAATGTCATATAACAACATCATAAATGAAGATTAACGCGTTTTTAAATATTTTAAATTATCGATCGAACTTTAAATTTTGAAGGATGTCATTGGTCTAGAGTATAGATAATCTTTTCATTAATAATCTTTCGAGAATATCGAATAAGCTACGTGAAATATCCGATTTTTTTGTTTTTTTTTTATTCATTTTTTGTTTGAAACGTGCGTTATTTCATCACTGTTCATAGAAAATTAACGAATTTAGTGCACTTTACCAGTGAGCTTACCTGAAATAAATCCCCGGCGGTGACCTTTTGAGGATCACAGGTTACCTCCACGCGTTGTCCTGTTAGCATTATTACGACTATCCGGCCAGAGTTTCCCGCCTACGCAGACGAGTTATTAATTGTATCATCTCATATTTCTCTCTCTTTCTCTCTCTATTTTTTCTTTCTCTCCGCAACTTTATATGTTGATGCAAATGTTTATTGTTAGATCTATTTCTCTTGCTTTCAAGAAAATGTTAAATTTCTTTGTAAAAAATACGGAATAATTTATTTTACGAATTGCATAAGTAATATATCTCTATTTATCATTATTTTAATTCTAATATCTTATGGAAATTATAAATTACAAATATATTTTAAACAAAAATATAGGAAACCAACCTATAAAACATTATTTTTATTTATTTTAGTTAAAAGAAATTAATATTTATTTAGAGTCCAAGAAAATAAATCGTTGATGTTAGTTTTTTTTATCCAAAAGACACGAAAGTTCTGAAATTATATTAAAATAATTTATCCTGCCTACACAAAGCCACACGTACACAGCCAAATTGAAGGGCGACACCAGGATCCGGTATGGTCTAGTGGCTAGGATACCTGGCTTTCACCCAGGAGGCTCGGGTTCGATTCCCGGTACCGGAATATCTTTTTTTTGTACCCCATTTTACCGTCATATAGCTACAAGTACGTTCTTAAGAACGTCCCTAAACGTAATCCGGTATGGTCTAGTGGCTAGGATACCTGGCTTTCACCCAGGAGGCTCGGGTTCGATTCCCGGTACCGGAATTTTTTTTTTAAATTTAGATTTGGTAAAAATAAAAAGAATAGATTAAAATTGTGTTGCAAAAATAGTGCAAACAAAATTCGTAAAGCGTTAAATGATACGATTTTTATTAATATTTTTATTAATGTTTTTATACTATAGCTGCAGAGGCAGAAAATAATAAAGATATTAAATTATAATAAATGCACTATGCTAAATGGTTTCATATATATCTTAAAAATTAAACATACATTTTAAAATCAGAAACATTTTTTAAATATTTTATGTTATGTTCGGTAATGGCATAATAATATATTATTCCATGGATCCATTAGTTACTTTTGTTTTATATTCTGTAAATAAGTATATATTTTGCGATATAACAGCTTATTATGTATCTGTTATTTTAAAATTAATATCAAATGCAATATTATTGATAGCAGATGGATATGTGAACTTTAGCCTCCTCGTCTTCAATCCGGTATGGTCTAGTGGCTAGGATACCTGGCTTTCACCCAGGAGGCTCGGGTTCGATTCCCGGTACCGGAATCTTTTTTTTCCGCAGTTTAAATATTTTTTAATTTTTATTCATGCATCTTGCAATGTTAGTAAATATTATTTTAATTTTATGTCAACAATAAATTAAATTTTTTTGTTTTTTTATCTTTTAATCACGAAATCACTTTGTGTGTCCTTATTTACTCAAATTTGAAATTAAAAAATAAATTTCGTATAATATAAATTGACCTCTGTTTCTAAATAATAAAAAAAAATTTATTAAATAATAATGCAATGTAATAAAAAAAATGTAAATATTATTTTATTAATAGCGTTTAATATATTAGATATTAGATTTCAGTGATGTAATATGCAATAATACATTTTCTAAAAATATGATCAATTTCATGCGTTGTTTCGAGAATGATCATCGTCATCCGGTATGGTCTAGTGGCTAGGATACCTGGCTCTCACCCAGGAGGCTCGGGTTCGATTCCCGGTACCGGAAAATTTATTTTGCAGTTCTATTTTTGCGAATATTTTAATATAATTTTTTATAGTCTTTTATTTTTAGAAATTATTAAATAAATTTATATAATAATTCATAACTTGAATATCGGCTGATAGTGATGATTTATAGCGAAGGGACCATACAATCTCCGGTATGGTCTAGTGGCTAGGATACCTGGCTCTCACCCAGGAGGCTCGGGTTCGATTCCCGGTACCGGAAATCTTTTTTTTTTTTACAGGTTTTGTGGAACTTTATAAAGTTACATTAACAATGAAGTCCTGCATTTAATTTTCTGTTTATTCGAGAATCTATGAATTATTTAAATATTCTTTGTATTTTTTAATCGTTTCTTTGAAATTAATACGCGAGGAACGAATAAAGATCAAATATAGACGATTTTGAACATTTCCATTAAAATATTTCGTTTTATACTAGAAATATGATTTGTAAAATATAGTTTGTGTGTGTAATTTTAAATAATTTAGAAATTTACGACAAATGGGAAGTTAAAAGTGAAACATAATCGTGTATCGCAGGTTAAAATTTATAAAATTATTTACGTCTTGGCATCTAATCATTAATCTAAGTTTAATCATTTTAATTAATGTACTTTTATTTTCGTACCTTGACTTGTCCCACGCATAACGTCTTCGGGGGTTGATTGGCACGAACCACAAATTCAGGACCAACACATCGCGCCTTATTGAAACACCTTGTGGGTCCACCCACTGTTCTGTACAAGCGTGATGGTGCTCTTTGAACTGCTTTTTCCTCGCCGAGCTCTTGGCCCGTTCCTCACCATAATTCTGAGAAAATATTTTTCATACGATTCTTCAAGATGAAACAGACCAATTATCACAACAACGTATTCAATATATCAGTAAAAAAATTAACTTTAAAAAATTTTTACTTTATTGCTTTTGTAGGATTTTTGAGTATATATTTTTATATTAAACACACATTTAACATTCTTTACACAAGTTTTTTGACAGATTAAAGTAACACTTTCACGTGTACTTTTTTAAAAACCATTTTTAAAAGGTAATTTTTACCGATATCACTATTTTTTGTACAGTTTGATATCAGGAATATTAACTTTATATCCTAAAAGGAGTGAAAGATTCATAATCTTTATTTTAATCGTATTTAAAAATAGAAACTTCTTGCTTATTAAATATCAATTTGCATACATAGCAAAGTTCCCAACTCCTATTTTTTTTAATAAATTCCTTCGTTTCAATGTTTTGTTGGATCAAAATACACATTTAATGCATATTGATTAATATGAATAGACATTAAATATATAGAAGAAGAAATACAAAGAAGAAGTTCATAATTATTATTTTTTATTTATAAGTAAATATGAATCAATACGAGTAAACAGATGATGAACAAATTGATGAAAAATAGAAATTGGGAACTTTATTTAACAGAACCAAACAAATAAATTTTGAGTACAGTAGAAAGCTATAATTTTATTCTTTATTGCTTAATCCAATTTATTTGTTGAGAAAATATTTTACTACTCATGTCATTCGTTAGAAAATAAAATTTTTTTACACATCTGCATAAATTAATATGGACTGATATAAATAAATAAGAATTAAAGGTTTCTTTACTCTATCACTACTTCACAATAAAAATATACATATGCTTTATTTATTATGTTGTTAATACCACAGGAGAATAATCTTATGTGTTATTAATTATTAGTATGTATGTTCTATGTTCACTGTCACTGAAGTTATTTATTTTCGATATATATTGCTACTATGGAAACTCTTCATAACGTTAAAAATTTCAGTATTTGCAATGTATATTGGAACACACAACTGTTATAACAGTATATATGAATAACAGACTATCCTTAGATTACGATTTAGAAACTGCTACCCCCGTGGTAGATAATGAGAGATGGTAAAA
>JASTWK010001787.1:0-22798 GCA_030770225.1 Temnothorax unifasciatus | reverse complement strand
GGGTAATTTACGGCCTTTTACATCAGTTTAGATAAGACGGAAATCGTATGATGCGATACTCCCGGTTAATTTAACCCCCAGGTATATTGTGCCCCCAGATGCACGGAGAGATGACGAGGAAGTTTGTTCTCGCGTCGTAAATTTGTTTGACGAGAAGCACCGCCGCATTCTCTTTCGTTACTTCGCTTTTATTGCCCCGCGAGATAGATAGAAAAGAACCGCGTAATGGCAGTCCCACGCATTAAAAGCGGCTGTAAACCGGCTCGGACGAATCTGTTTGGGGCCGAGTCTCGAAACGATATATCTCAAAGATCGCCCACACAACGTGGCGCGACAGAAGCGGACAATTCTTAAACGTTAATTCGCCTAGGCAACGCTGTGACTATACCATAAAACCCGTTAAAATTCCGGAGATGATACCGGCCAATTTACACGTCAGGAAACTTTACACAGGACAAATTATTTCGATGCTCCGTGGATTCACAGATAAACGCACAATCGCGTGGACCTTTTTTGGAACAGAGTAATTTCCCCTGATAAAATCACGTCGCGTAGAACTTGCGAATAGTATTACAATGTGGAATAAATCGTGGAGGTGAGAAGAGATAGTCATCGGAGGCAAATGTGATGAAACGCGATGAATCAACGTTAAAAATTAGAGACTGCCTCTTCTCGAATCATGTCAATCAAGATAAGAAATAATTATAACAAGCAGATTCGCAATTTCTGGAAAAAAAAGATATTTTAATCAAAGCCTGATCGCAAAGGGCTGCGCTTCGTGATTTAAAACAAAAGTTGCTAGTCGATTCGGCCGCGATATACTTAGCGCCGCGTAACTCGGAGACAACTGTTACGCAGAACAAATCCTTTTACAACGAGGACCTAACGAGACAAGAGAAAGGACCGCGACGCCGAGGGCAAGGTCGATTCTTCCTGACCGGTATACCTCCCTCTCGGACGAGTGGTATCTTAGCACGAGAATTCGAGCCCCCGTCAAAGGACGACGTGAGGTCTCGCAGGGAGAAAAGAACACGGACGCGGGGTCGCATCGCGTCACTTTTCGGACGTGTTTTCGGACAACACGCACACGGTTTGGCGCGTTCCCAAAGGCATCGACAACGGCCCCCTTCGTCTCCTCGCGAATACCCTCGCGATTTCACCCGATTCTGATGCAAATCGGGTCAGTTACGGCGATGGTGTGCCTCCCTCCCTCCCTTCCCCCATCCATCCCCCTCGAGGTTCCAACGCCATTGAAATAACATTAATCTACTGCGGCACCGAGCGGTTGCCACGTTCGATAATTCGTCCCTCTCCTTGTAGTAGGTAGCTGCAGCAAAGTCTTTGGCGTTTTCTTTTCGTCCACGTCAATGGATCGCCCCTCCTTAGCGGAGACCTCATTGTCACTTAGGTGCGCGACCCGCCGACGAATAAATTACGCCCGGTCACCTCGAGTGTCGAGTCCAATAATGCATCGCCCGATCGAATTAAAGCTCGAGTGCCCACAGTTCGTAATTTTAATGCCCGGCGAGCATTAATGCCCTTTGTGCGCAAGACATTTTTACGGTAATGTGAGATATTATATTGCTCCACATTAAACTGAATACCTCGCTATTGTAACGTTACAATATTCAATTTAGTTTATTTAAACTGGGAAGTTTCTGGTGCGACTGTCGTTACAATGTTATAATAAATATGTCGTGTATATACGGGGTGAGTCTAAAATTATTGTCGGTGTTTCCGTGACCTATAAGTTCAAACCGGAAACAACACCCTATATATATGTACATATTTATATACCGCCATTTTTATACATATAGTATAATGGTGCAAATAAAGTCCACTTTAGACGATTCATTTTTCATGAATTTAAAATAAAATTCTAAGTATAACTTTATATGCCGTGCAATACGAACAACATTTAAAGAATCAAACATGTACCCAATATAAAATATATGTTGAAATACATACGTGCGTAAAACTGATGTATAAAATTATAAATAGAGGTCTATAGTCAACGCGGAATTCTAGATTTAAAGGGAGCTTAAACCTAAACTTATACCACATACAACTTGCCTCGTGACTGCAATAATAATCAATATCGTGATGATCCGCCTGTAAAATCGAGCGTCCATAACTTAGAATAATAAATTAGTCGTTGCAATTTATAGGAACCGGTGAGCCTCGCCATACCACCTAGCACAGCAACGAAAAGGAAAAACGGAGTAGCACAACTCCTCGAAACGCGTTTAGCGTCGCGAGAGCGGCTAAGTGGAATTTATTGCAACCTCGACAGTCGCATTACCGGCATTATACGCGGGCAGAGACGCGTGTATGCTTAGCGGCCGCGTGTATTATGCGCGCGCGCACGCGAACACCGTAGGGGTCCGAGAGGTGGAGCAAGAAGGAGAGGAGTTATTATATCTTCGGGGAGAACAGATTCTACAGGTACACTGTGCGAGGATAGAAAGACCGAAAATTATAAGCAGAGACAGAACATATGTATAACATAGTAAAGTTTACGATTTAAACGCGAAAATATGAGGTCTAAAGAAGAGCGGAGAAAACAGAAATGTAAGAAGCTTCCCAGATCTTCGCATTGCACCTGTAACATTTTTTTGAGAGGGAGCGGGGAGTCGACGATTCTTTCTAATTCACAAGAAAGAAAGATTTACGCATGTTCTGTCATAACTCTTGAGGCCCATAAAAACCGGAATTAATCGCTTCAAACTTCAAAACGCTCCAAAACGCTACGGATACGCCAGCTACTCTCTGCTGCGAAATCGTTTCATCTTTCTACCTGCATATTTATGCAGTTCTATTCTTTGATTGTCAGTTTCATTCGATTTTCTGAAACTTACAAGACAAACGAGACAATCGTTTCTCGCTCGTTTTCATGCCATTCGCGGCCACACAGGAAACCGAAATTTCTAAAGAATACACATTACCACGGTCTCAGAGTCTTTTCTTCTTTTGCAAAGTGTTCTTTTGAACAAGGTTTGATCGAGAAAAGGAAAAAAGAATTCAAAGCCACAGCGGAAATTTCCACATCACACGGTCGCCACCGTCGAGGACCGTTGAACCTTTAAGAAAGACCTGCAGATCTGTATTGCGAAGGGGTTACGCGGATTTCACACGGATCTGGAAAGAAGCGAAAGGGGTGCATTTGCCGAATCTCACCTGCCACTAGCAAGATGACCGTTAACCGACTTGGCACGTCGGGCTTTCAAAGGGGATCAAGAAACAATCTCGATATACTGGGGATGAAGCGAACCCTTTTCCCTTCTTGAGAAAAATTTATCGTATTCGGGAACAATTGAGACCGGCTTAGACGATTTGTTCATCGAGAGCACGAAGCGGAAAAATGTTTCCTCGTTTCTAACTAAAAATATCGAAGATATGAAAGTCAACGTCCTCATCCCAAGTCTGTGTGATCCATACAAAAAGGATCGAAAGATTCAAACACTTGCCGCAGACTAATAACGGTATATGAACAATCAATGAGAAAAAAAAAATCGCAGGACTTTTCGCGATAAATAAATTCCGAATGCATTGAGAGAGAGAGAGCGAGAGAGAGAGAGAGAGAGAGAGAGAGAGAAGCCGTTGTGCCCGATTTCCTTTGCCACTTTGCGGAAAAATTTACTTTACGTCGCGCGCGCATTCGCAGAAAACACACCGTAAGTCCCGTCACGCGTCGTAACGCGCGTTTAACGGCCGGCCCGAGAGGATAAACGCGCGCGTCGCGACCATAAGCGAAGCGCGCGATTCGCAACACGCGATATATTCCACGCTCCTTTGCATAATACGGATCTTATAGGGGCGCGCGGTACGAACACGCCGCGCCGTGGCCTGAAATATCACGCTTGGCCTGAGCTCAATGGGACCTCGCGCGCACGCATAGTTTACGAGCGCCGGCGTGCGCTCTCCTTTTCCTTGGGACACCCGATAGAGGTGGGCCCTTTGTCGGGGTCCACCTTTTGCGCCAAACTATCTCGACTTTCGCACTGTTGAAGAATTTAATAGCTATACGTGGCGACTTCCCGAAAGAAAGAAAGAAAGAAAGAAAGAAAGAGAAATCACTCGCCGAGAGAAGAGACAATTAAAAGGACAAAAATTTAAATGTATGTAACAGATACAGTCGTTCAATTTATTCACTATTCACTTATCTATCCAATTACATAATTATTTATATGTGTTATCACACTTTGCATTTCTCGTGTGTACAATATAATACCGTGTTATATATAAAATAAATCCTCACGGAGAAATTATTTTTCTCAAAATCACTCGGCTCGATCGAGATAAAAACCGTTTGTTTCGCCGATTAGATTTATAATAACAGAACTCTTGTCCGCTCCTTATCTTTGGCCACTGTACAGCATCGTGACTCTTACGGATTTCACAGAAGCTTGAGTGTATTTCTGACTAGGATAATACTTGTCAGTGGCGAGCCGCTCTACATTGGAAGTCCTCGAAAAAAAAAAAAAATAAGTTATCTCGAGAGCGAGAGCTCTCGTCGCAATAATGGATCGGCGTTCCCCCGCGCTCGTCGGGTATTACGCGCTGCCCGGCATTGATAAGGGCACACAATCGGGGATTCCATTAGAAAGTATCAGGTCAGAATACAGGGCGGGCGAGAGAGCTGCGAGAGGGTTCGACGGGGATCGGGGAAGGGATATTGGCGAATTCGGACACGGGCTATCCATTACGAATCCACCGGTAGAATTCTGTCCTATCAATCTTTGCTCGTTTCCTCGTCTTCTCCCTCCCCCCCCCCCCATCCCCTCGCGCGTCGTCCTTCTCTCCGCCCTCTTTATAGCATTCGCTATCTACCCATCTATCTATCCATCGGCTGGATGTCCGAGTGCACGAATCAAGCGTTAATGCATGCCAAGCGCCGCGCGGAGAAATTAATAGTCATCCACGTTCGCCGCCTTTCTCACGCGTTTTCCACCGCGGCGGTGTCCGGTCAGGCCAGCAGCGGCTGGAAAAATAAATTCCTCTGGGTGGGCTGGCGGGACCGTATCAACCGCGATTGCTGCTCATCAGCGCGCCGATGGGCATCCAGTTAAGTGGCGGGCGTATCTGTCTCGCAAAAATAGAGTTTTAAGCCTCGATCTGATTGGTTCTGTTGCGCATTTGGAGAACGACATAACTTTTAATGTTAATTTGATCTTAACAAATATAGAGAAATTTATTTTATATTGGCAGATAATAAAATAAATTCTTTGATTATTTCCCAACTTGATATTTTAAAAATAAAATAAAAGATACAGATGTACCTTTTTTTTTACATCTAAAAGATAATTTGTTTAATATTTCAACTTATTTATTCCTTCAAACATTTAACTTATTTCTTTCATACGATTTTTATTCTATTTTTGCTCTTTCAGTTGAAATAAATTTTCAATGTTTTAAAAATACTATAATATTGTAAGCTGTAAAAAATTGTTAATCGCTTGACTAAAGCTCCTGTATCAAAATTCGTTCCGGATATGCCATGTACGTACGAATTGATCGCACGTAAAAATTAATAGTCATCCTCTCTCTCTGAGAGAGTACTTTGTAGAAATTTATTCACGTTTCCCACAAATTGAAGATATCGCGTTGGTCATCGGTTAAGTGACCGTCCCATTAAAGCAGGGGCGTGGAAGCGAAATGGGAAATATCTCCATCAATCCATATCGCGCGAGTAAATCAATTTCTAAAAGCAGAACTGGAAGTATTCTGTAACGAATATTCGATCAATATGACCACGTGGCAATTGAATATATATTGAGCGCGTTTCGAAACCTCACCTCTAAAGTGGCGATCAATCATAAAACACAATGAAAAGACACGCGCGAATTTTTACACATCAGACACTTTGAATTTGTAGAAATCCTCCGAATTTTTAAGTTTTCATACAAAACGATTTAGGAAATACGTGGACCGAAAGGGAGGTACGAACGGAAAAAGGAGGACGGAAAGGTCGCCGGGTCTCGTAAGCGCGATAACGCGATCAGCGCACAGATGTTTTCCTACGTCGCAATACATAATTACATATGTAGCGCATTACCAGCATCACTGCATTAACGATGGCACGTATGTACGTAGCGCATTATGCGGGCATCCGCGTAACGGCGCCGCTGATGAATATTACAAATAACATTTAGATTCACACATCCTCCTCCCCTTTCTCCTCCTCTCTTCCATTTCCACCCTCAAAAAGCGCTTTTTCTTCCCTCCGCTAGGAACCTACATATGCCACAACCGCACGCGTTTTACATAGAAGTCTTTTTAACGTATCCATCCATCCATCCATTCATCCACCCAGCCACCCACGTCCGCTGGAGAGGACGCCGCGGAAATTCCGAGTCTCTCTCTCTTGATTCCCATTGCGGCGATGAAGGCGTTCCTGCATGCGCGAATGCATGGGCACACCGCCATAACGTCGGCTTTGTCCCACATAGCTCATAATTAGACTGCCATGGCAGCTCGACTATCTTTCCTATTCCTCGCAAAAGTTTCAAACCCTCGGCAGTCCCTCTTTCCCTCGCTCTCGTTGTTTCGCCTCTTCCAGCTTTGCAGGCATCGTGTATCGCGTGCGAAATCCACATCGTCTCCCTCCGTCTCCCCTTCATAGAAGTGCTTGTTCCTCCTTCCTAAATTTTTGGAGAGATAGTCGCGCATTGTCGCGCGAAAATGTTGAAATTAATGAAATCCGCGGATAAATATTCACCGCAGAAAAATCGCGCCTCTCTTAAGCGGCTTTCCGCACAAGCCACCGCTATCGTTCTCTTTAGCAGTTAATCTCTTTTCGACGATTATCCACCCACGTGTGTTATGATCGCGATGACTAAAGCGAATTCGCAACGAGGAAATATTGTGTTGCGAGCCCAAGAACGCGTGTATCACAAATACGTACAGCGTAACCGCGAAAAAACGCGATTTAAATTAAAATTTAAAATGTGAGACTCAGAGAATACAAAAAAGTTTCAAAGTACATAGAAGTTTCAAAAAGCAATTTATAAAAATTCAAGTCTCTTCGTGTAAACGCAGAAAAACTGAAAATTTGACAGATCTCAGGGAAAGATAGAGATTTAAATGTTTGAGAAATTAAAGGCCATTGCACGTAACAAAATTTTAGTCATAATCGTAAGGTCGTAAGAAAATAGACCAATCACACTCGATTATTCTTCAAGCGCGAGAAGAATAATTGACTGTGATTGGTCTATTTTCTTACGGCCTTACGATTATGACTAAAATTTTGTTACGTGCAATGGCCTTAACGAGATCCATAAACGACTTATTTTCATCTCGCGACAATCGTAACACGTATTCCTGGAAAACAAGACCCCTATAAAGTTTCTTAATAATGTGTTTCAAGCTCGCTAAAACTGTTTAACGATCTCAGACCGTTATCGCTTGGATATCGTTCGACGTGCTCGGCTTCGTGACGTGACCGTACGTCTCCTTTTTTACCAATCATGACACTATTGGAGTATTACACGCCGCGGACGGTCTCGTAATGCCGGGCGTCACGGCGGACCCCGGTGAGGATCTCTCTCGCCGGCGCTGGCCGCTGGCCGCGATGACGCGAGTCGCGCGGGGCCACACAGAGTCCTAAACGCATCGGTTCCACACGTTTTCGAACTGTTGCCACGCTAACGAACGACCATAAATAATGCCGTTCCACGGTGTACCCACCGGGTGAGACGTCGGTTGATTTATTGCCGCGAGCATTCGCCGGTGTATGCCGAACCTGATTGGCGCTCGCAGGTGTTGCGTTCGCGGGGAACGCATGCCGGCTCCATCGCCGCCGCGGTGGCTGTCAAGTCCAACGTGTTCCCCTGTCATCCGGAATCATCGATCGCCCCTCCCCCCTCCCCACCCTCCTCTCACCCCACGGCATTTTTCACGCGCTAAGAAATAATCGCCGTCTTGACATCTGATTGGGTACTTGGGGCTTGGGGTTGCTTCTTGGACTCCGAGGTCTTCGCGTCTTCCTCGAATCCTTACAACCACGAGCACCCAAGAATATCGCGGTTCCCAGGCCCACGAATGCCAAATTAGCGAAACCGCTAATCTCTAACTTCTTCTCTCTTTGAATCTTAAATTTTTTTTAACTTGCATTCTCTCAACATCATATAAAATGTAAAATTATTAAATTTTCTGCCTACAGAAAATTCCGACTATCTCGATACGCCCGCGTCCAATCGAGGCAACTAACGCGTAATTGAAACGAGTCGATCGAATCGCGAGTGAAAACTTGGCCGAATTAACTTATACGTTATCTCGTTAATTGAAAACACGCGTAACAACGTTACGCCGCGGGTGTGTTTCGTGTTCGCCGAGGCGTTGCAACCGTTGCATCCGTATATGCCGGGTCGGTCGGTCGGCCGCGTCGGTCGCGGTCGGTCGGTTTGACGGGCCGACGGCTGTCAGATACGTCGCGATAGTGTCCGGCCTAGCGGCACTCGATCGGATCTCGGCGCGGGGAAACGATAGCCGCTAATGTACGTCGCGGCGAACAAGAGGAGCCACCCAGGGCGCGCGATAGCAGGAAGACTCGGACGCCACGCCAGGATCGAGACTCCGCGCGCGGAGCTCCGCTTCTCTCGTGACGCGCGGCCTCGGCCGCGTCTCACGCAACGTCGTCTTGTACGTCTACTTAAAGCGCGACACCACGCCGGGAATATATCTGTCGGGGCTGTCGAGTCCATTGGCACGCGTAATATAAACGACCTCGCGAATCGCGCCGCACAATGACGGTGATTACTGCCCCGCGAGAAAGATTACCGGCGCGTTTGCCCGACTCTGCGACTCTGGAGACACTAAGAACCTCGGACTCAGATGCCAACTGATCCGCCATTTTTAGTCAGCGCAGATAGCCTGCGATATATCATAGTCGATATATGTTGTTATACGTACAGCTACTTTTTTCAGACGAGAAAATTGTAACGTGCGGTTATTAATTCTTGAAGCGGAAAACCGAGGGTGAAATGTTACATTAACGAACAATTGCGATCTAATAATTAGATCGTCAAATAAAATTTCACGATGAAGCGAGCATCCGATACGTGCTTACGTCCGTGCGACAATTTTAACAAAACGCGCCAGAACGTCGAGAATTATCAACTCCAGGTCTCGTTATGGAACAGAGCAACGGAAACATATTATTGATATGTAAGCGTTAAGCCCCTTGCACAATGCCAGGCAACAGGCAATAGGAACAGGGAATAGAAATCAGAAATCATGTTTAAATGCAGAATAAACAGTGACACAGGCAATAGACACAGAGTTTCCGTCACGTTGGAAATTCTGTGCCTATTGCCTGAATTGCCAATCAATCATAGCATTCGAATTTTTCAGGTTGTAATTAACGATTTTTTGGTAATTTCCTGTTCCTATTGCCTGTTGCCTGGCATTGTGCAAGGGGCTTTACATATCCCGCTGAAGATATTCGCTATAAATATTCAAGCGCGTTCCAATAATCGGCAGTAATTCCCAGACGTACGTCACATTCTCTCGCTGCAAACAGCGTCACAGTTTGCAACACACCCGAAGCTGTCAATCACGCGAGAGGCTCCCGCCTCGAAATGCGAAAAGTCGTTTCTAGTATTTCCCCTCGTACTCTCTCTCTCTTCCCCATATGCCTACCTCGGATAAGGATCCTTGCAGAAAGATTTACTATACGCTGAGGACCGCGATTGAAATAACATCCAATAAACGTATCGATGTACCGGGATCGTGGAGCTTAACTTCCAAGAGCGAGCGAAAAAAAGGAAGAAAGAGGGATAGAAAAGAGCGGGCGGGGGGAGAGGGAGAGAGTAGATTCGTAGACGGAGATTCGCCAATAGGAATTCTATACAATGCTAATTAAGGAAAGGGTTTATTCCCAGCCAAAGGGCACGAAAGGGAATTTGTAACACACGTGGGTCACAATAAGAGCGTTTATGGGATACAATATCCTGCATCCCGTGGAAGGCTTCTCGGCGCGCTCCTTACCCCTTTTACCCGTGGCTTCTCCGCCCCTCGCGTCCTCGGAGTTATCCCGTTTCCCCGGGACAATGCGATTTCTTTTTTTATCGACGTGGAGAAGCGTAACGGATCCCGGCGACAGAAGGAGAGAGAGAGAGAGAGAGAGAGAGGAAAAAACCGCTCTCTCGCACCTCAATCGATTTCCGCAACGATTATCAGAAAATATTATTTCTGCATAATCGATCGGGGCCACCGTGGCACCTGGCGAATAAATTCGCAGACAACGAGTTGTCATTTGCAAAAGCGGATCTCGCGCGCGTGGTGTCGAATTACGATTCCCGAAGATATCTGGGAAGATCGAAATGAAAACATCGCGTCAGCGTGAGAAAGGATATCTAACGTGTCGCGATTGTATTCAAAGTTGTCGTAACTGACAGAAATAAAAAACAATATAGATCACTATTTTTATTTAAAATTTTAAAAAATTGTAGTCCCAAATCCTAATCTATAATGTCTGAAAACTGGGAAAACCATATTTCACCTAAATAACAAAGAATTTAGAGCCATGCTGGATGTTCGTGTCAATAATAATGTCACACAGATATTATTATTGACACAAACAGCCCATCTCACATCCTGTTATTTTAGTGATTTCTAATCGTACGAGCCTTCTTGTATTATACATGTTTTAAAATTTTCTTAATGTTTTTATACGCTTTCCCGTTTCCGGTTATGGAGCATTACTGCAGTTTACGCAATCGTCTAAATATTTTTCACGCAGAGAATAAATCCCGATAAGCGTTTCTTTTATGGCGGAGTTACATCTGACTTGCGAAACTTCGATCTCTCTAAAAGAAACGGCACTGATATTTTTTATTGCAATTTTCAGGAGATATTCTCAAAAGACTACTTTACAAGATATGTATAATATTTTCATTAAAAAAATATATATACATAATTTTAACCACGATAAAAATTCGTTAATTTCGACCTAGTTTTAGGCCTGTCAAAAGTACGTAACCCCTTAAGTGATTGTGTGCGAGCGAAAGGGAGAATCTTCTGTCGCAGGCATCGGCCTCCGTCGCGAGAGAAACGAGGGAAAAGCCACGAGAAATAAGGGTGTCGAAAGTCGCGGGGCTGCCCGCCTCCTCTTCTTCGTCCTGGACGAATACAAGTGTCAGGAACACGTGTCACCGAGATGCTCGAGCACTACTTTAAAGACGTCATCAAAATTGCTCCGTGATACGTTCGTTTTATAAAACTCGCGCGGGTAACGATAACCTACTAATCGGCATGATAATCTGTTCTATTGGAGAAAAATTAACATATCAACGCAACATGTATGAGCAATGTTATTTTTTATTCTCTGCTGCAAATTTAACTTTGCTTTTGCTCAATACTCATCGCTAAAGGGGTAATTCTTTCGTCTTGCGCAATTCCGTGAATTCGCTTATTACGTCTCCCGCAGAGAATATCTTTACGCCTGGCGGGGAAAAAAAAGTTATTGTCCGATACGGTAAATACGACCAAGTTCTCCTAACATTCGCGGTTTTCTTTCCCTTGATCGAGACACGAAAGACAAAGAGGGACAGGGACCAGTGCGGATTTAAGTATCGGCGCAAACAACATTTTAATTTAAATCCCTGCGCGCGCCGCCATTGTGGAAATCGGCGCGCGGATATGTAAATAGACCATCTCGACCACATCGGATAATTATCCGTTTTTCCGGGCGAGATCTGTTTGTCGGGCACTTCTGCAACCCCGACTCCCAATCGCATTTCCCAATCCCTCCCCGCCCCCCTATTTCATTTTATCGGGGCAGTAATCACTTTTATTCTGGACTGGTTCAGCGGAGATTCCATGATAGCATTGATTAAGATATCCAACGACGACGTCGACATCGTCGCCGCGCTTCTTTTGATATCCTGATTTATTTTCTCCCCCCCCCCCTCCCCCGCGACGCCCCGCGTCGATTGTTCGGCGTCCTCTTCGCGGCTTCGACGCGAATTTGCATTCGAGATTGATGCGAAGCCAAGAAGACGACGGGGGCCAAGGAAAAAGAAGACAACCCGCCGCCCTCGAGAACGATGCTGACGTAAATCGGCTAAGCTCGACGTTTAATTTACTCTCGAGCGGGAGTATATCGACGATTACTGCGCGGATTGAGGATCATCTTGAGAGGAGAAAGAGGGAGGAGGAGGGGGGGAGGAATCCATCGCGAACAATGTGCGAATTTCCCGTCGCCGAATAGAGCCGATCTCGTTCGCAATCATGGTACTTTCGACGCAATCGAAGAAACACGAAGATATTGCGTGAGGGATGTTTTAGAAAAATACACCGGTAAATACTATCAGTATCGAGTAATCATGTTTACCAAATTCGACTCAGCAACTGAAAGAAAAATTACCCGGATAAATTGCTTCTCGGCTCAATAAACTTGTCGCTAAAGTAACACGCTTTATTAATAGTTTTTGCAATGAAATCGTAAATATTTTACCCAACATAGAGAAGGTTTCAAACTACAGAAGTGAGTACAGCATAATAAGATTAGGATATTCGATGAGTATTTTTAACATGTGGTGCATTTCTATTTGCAGTTACAAAAATTAAATTGAAAATGGTGACGCATGACTCATTATGAAGGTGACCGAAAGTAATCGATTTTAAGTTCGAATCTCCGATCGTTAACCCTTTAAGATCACGTGATCACCCTTAAGATCTATCTTCAGCTATAGGGTCACTGCTGTGCGCATAAGGAAATTGATTGATCCATTTCCTTATGCATATGGACCAATGTATATGGACCAATCAATTTTCTTATGCTTATGTTTATGCGCTATGCAAGTTTGTCTGGATAGACCCTTAGGTTTACCTTCACATACTCGGTTTTCGCTGACTTACAAACTTACAATTAGCCCCACCCGCCATCTTACTACTACGACTACTATCATTAAATTTGAAAATCATTGGTTTATTATTATTATCGTTATTATTATTATTATTATTTCCAATTTTATCAATCTTATTGTTATAATTGTTTTTATGTTGTTATTGTTTCAACGCGCGAAGCCCGCAAATATACAGCCTGCGCTTTGAAACCTTTACCCATGTAAACTTTTATCGCAATCATTGCAATTCGGCGGTGAATCGCAAATTGGCAGTTCATCGTGCACGCGTGTATGTATGTGAAATGGCATTTTCGCTGCAAAATCAAAAACCGATTGAACGGATTCGCGGGTATTACGGATCGTAAATCGATTAGCAAAAGGATCGGATGTAAAAGCAAATTGGGAGGCTTGTTTACTACGGTTCACTAAACCGGATATTTAACGTGAGTGTAACGATGTAATGGCGTGTAACGAAAACAGCAGCGGTATTACTGGCAGATACAACGTTTTGCGCGCGCAGTATCGCGATTGCATAAAGTGCACCACACAATACAAAATCGCGATATACAATGCAAATATTTCGAAATATAAAATTAAAAAAAAATCTGGACGTTAAAAATAAATGTTATTTAATTTCACGATTATAAATGCGATCTATAGCGTCTCGACGCTTTTCAGTGTGAATTATAATTTGCCAGGATAATCTTATTACCATTGACACCATCCCCGAAAAATTAGACAAATTTTGGCACCGGTTTCCAGAAAATCCATTAATAAATGAGGTCCATTTATTAATGAGGTCCATTAATAAATGAGTAGTTTGCAGCCAGAGAGGTATCGCACTGACATTCGAGAGCTAATAAAACAAAATATATGCCACGCAATCCGAATAACACGTCTTACAAAATGTTCGGCTAAAATGTCTTTGTATAA
This sequence comes from Temnothorax unifasciatus, assembly GCA_030770225.1. Classification (NCBI taxonomy): domain Eukaryota; kingdom Metazoa; phylum Arthropoda; class Insecta; order Hymenoptera; family Formicidae; genus Temnothorax; species Temnothorax unifasciatus. Next base: position 9,017 of record JASTWK010001787.1, on the reverse strand, counting down.
GCATCTATCACTACTGACACAGGAGTAGTAGAGTCCGAAAGCAGCCTTCTTTTGAGGGAAGAACTAACCTTGTCAATGGGGGGCGTGTTCTTTAATAGGCTAGCTGTTATCCCAAATCTGCACATTGACGCTTGTGTGAAGTGGAAATTCCATTGACCATTGACCAATGTCAATGCCATTGATAGATTCTTCTTCTTGAAAAACCATTTGGAAAATAAAACATCGCGTCAATTGTTGCAAAACACCTGTGAAATTTGTGTTTCTATAATATTGATATTTTCTTTCAAGTTAATCAATGCAATTTACAAGCGCTCATATACACAGGTCAACAAAATTATCGCAACAGTCAATTCATAGACAAAATTTCGTATATACCTTCAAATAAGCATATCTTCGCAAAAATTGTCGTATTTAAAAAATTTTTTTTTTATTCTAAAGAGTAAAGTCTATATTTTAAAAAGCATCCGCTAGATTTTAAATTTATCCTCCCCCCTCCCGCCGTCTTTTCAAAAGTAAGGACGTGTTTTGTCTCCAAAAAATTTTGTCTCCAATAATTTGACGCACTCTACGGAGTGGATTAATTTTTTTTCGTAAATATCATGATAACCATCCATCGTGATAATCCATAAAATATGAATTTTTCCTTGCAAATTCCAGAAAAGAAATATAATTTTATATTATTACCCTATACTCCCGCGTGATACATAATAAAAAAATGTAAAATCTAAAATTAAAAAATACATAACATTTGACATCAGGATCATAAATAAATTATATGCAACAGATCCTTTGAGGCACATTTTAATTCACCGCAAGCGGCTTTCAAATTATCGTGGCACAATTTATGATATCGTTTAGCGACAGTTACGCTTAAAGAGACATACATGATATTTAAATAACGTCCAAGATTAGTTGCCACGATAGAAAGAACATCTTTATCATCGCGATCCTAACGATATTACTGGCTCCGGAAGCCATTGAGACGACAGGGAGTTAACAAGTCAATCCTTCGACACCGATGCGAAACACGCCTACCGATAAATAATATTTTATTACTTAACGCGCTACCAATCGCTCGCTCCTACGGGCATATTAAATTAAATCGGCGATATCGAAAGTCGCTCCTCCGGTCGCCACGCCTCGCTTGCCGACGCGGGCGATATTGTGTGCTAAAGGCTGGTTCACATTCACGCTATTGCGTCAATCATCATTCATTTATTCCTTTCCGAAATAAAATAAATCCTTTAGAAAAGAGTAACGATTTATGATAACCTATATGTGCCTCGTACCACAACTAAAATAACAATTGAGAATTTAATTCGATTCACGATTTTTTGTTGTAGAAAGTTTAAGGAATAATCTGAGTCATCAGCGTTCTAAGTTACATCAGATTGTTAGCAACGATAAGAATCACACTGAAGAAACGTTCTACAAAAGAGAATCATATAATCCAGGGCTTAATATGCGAATCGTAATTTCTGCCAGCTAATAAATCGACCAGTATCACGCCCAGACCCTGACTGATTCGGATGTTAATGCGAAGGGTGCGACCTAATATATATAGTAGATGGCAATAATAAGCGTCGCCGACGTAGGTTTCGATGTCAATGGCACCGATTTTTCTCGCGAACGAGGAGCATTCGATTGTCAGCGGGTCACTTTGAATTTCATAAGCTAACAGTTAATGTAACAGGCTGTTACATCAACGGACGTTGTAGAATATAAACGTGGCTCCTTGCTTTTGAAAATTATTCACTTAAACCGTTAACGTATCTAGAATTACGATTGTTAAAAGAAAATTAGCGTGTATCGTAATTTCTATAACTACGAAATTTAACCCGTCTAGAAAATTTATATACATTTATTTCTTGTTTACAATTTACTATCATAATCTGAAATAATTGCAGTAAAACTCTGTAAAAGAAGATATTGTTCGATTTTTTCAATTACGAAACCTATCGTAAAGTCAAGATCAATTTACAGTATTTTTAATTGCGTTTGTTTCGCTAAGAAGATAAAATGTTAAAAGATGTAAAATAAACAAAAACGTGATAAAGAGTGGCGAGATGCGTAAGACTTAAAAAAAATAATAATAATAAATCGATGCTCCACATAATTTATGTAATACATCCCTCTAATGACAACATAACGATTAACATTGGATTTTTCGATGGTATAGTACAACGGAACAAGGAGGGCCCCGTGACAAAATTAGCGAGAAATTGGCGCGGCACGAGCGATTTGACACCGTCTATTCGGCCGATTGGCGCAGCGCATGTCATTTCGACGTCGCGCTCACGGGGAACCGGGGGTCCACTGTCATGCAAAACCGCGACACGAATCTCGAATCCCGATACGATTGCCATTCGCATTGGCGGCGTTCCTGAGGGGAGCGCCGTCATAAAAGGGCTGGATTCGAGAAATCGAATCGGGCCGAATCGATGTTTCCACCCGGCGCAATACGGCGGTTTCGTCGTCAACGCGGGTACAACGACGATATTTTTTTTCTATTTTTTTTTCTCTTTTCATCGTTTCGTTCTCACATCTCCTCTCGCGCGACAACAAGTGCGATTTTCAAGCGGTCCATTGAATTTCCGTCTCTTTTCCGAACTAAATCGGCGAGTTAAATCAGCGAAAAATAATTAATCAGCTTAAGTTTCGGAAAAATCGCGAATATATTATTTTTCTTTGATGAATGGCAATATTTATAAAATGTTTAAACAGACAGATTACATTTGATCTTATAAATCATGACGGATATACCTCGTTTCAATTTAATAAATTTAATTTTACATCTCCGGTTAAACTATAGCTCCTGAAATTCTTGATACATGAGATAAATTCAATCTTCCATTAATCGGATATAATTATTTATAATAATAAACATATTATAATTAATCGGATATAATTATTCATAATAATCAACATATTATAAATATATCTCTAAATATACTCAAATTACTAAATATTTTTATGTTCAAAGACAACACTTGTCTGGACATCACTAATAACCAAAAATTTCTGGTATCTCATTTAAGTAAAAGTGATTCGTAATCACTGTTTAAGCCTAATCTATCCAACCATGCCCTTTCGTGTCCCACGCGTTTCTAGCGATCGTTTGTTCCAAAAAACAAACGAGCGTGGGATTATCCCCTCCACGCCTAAAAAAAGTTGTTGTAGTAAGGAGCATCGGGCAGAAATTTCAGAGCCGTAGCTCATTTGTTCTTGAAACGGCAAACGATCAAAATTACGAAAGTTGGGAGAGGATTACGTTAGTGTTGTGTGAAGATAAGTGAGAATTTTTTTCGATAAAAATGTATTTTTGTGTACAATTTCGCGTATTTAAAATATTTTTGTCGTTAAAAAAAAATTTTACATTCTACAGGACTATTATGGCTCAGAGGCAGGCGGAAGAGGTAAGGAGGAGCACGCGATTATAAAAAAAATATAACTTTTTTACATAAAAAATATCTTTTACACTCCAAATAGTCCAAATTCGTCTTTTCTTATTCAGAAATTGTTTTTCTATCATTCTTAAAGTCCTTCTGTAAAAATTACCAAATTTGGGGCGACGAAATTAAGTATTCCTATTTAGTTGACAATGATCTCATTTTTTTTCTTACTTGCACTACTTTTAGCTTTAATTTGCGCTTTGAAGCATTAAATTTCGTCAATTTGTTCGTGAGTTATAATTTTTTAAATAAAACAAGTCGTAACGTGCGTCTTTCAACATATAATTGTTGTAAAAAAATATTTAAATAAATAATTTCCAAATCTTCTTTACATTGATTTTTAGTCGAAGGTATAAAGATATTATAATAATTTTTTGAGAATTTTTCAAAGCTATTAACAGTACTAAAAAATGCGTGGGACACGAAAGTGCATGGTTGAAAAAATGAAGTGGCGGAAAAAACGTTGGATGGATTAGGGTTTATATTTTAAAAGTGCATTCTAGAAATCGGGGCCCTCAATACTACAAAACAATCGAACTCGCGTCCGCTAATCACGAATAGTTGATTTGCACATGACTACAAACCTAGAATTCAGACAAACTGAGTTCCAGTGAACGACCTACGCGCAATGACAACAATGTTTTCCGACGTAATGATGCGTTTGCGGCACAAAGTATTAAGCCGCGTACTCACCAACGGAGCGAAGACGAGTGAGCAAGAGTGAGCGTTTGCTCGTGTTCTATCAAAATGTTTTTCGAATTTGTTCTTCAAATTTTATCGATTGCATTGTAAAATTTAATATTTTCCCTTTAAAATGCTTTTTTTAATCATTACGCTATGATTTTTTTCACAGAGTTGTGACAATTTGAAGTGAATAGCGCATTTTCAGGTCTTTTCTCTAAAAATCTGTATATTCTGCCGCCAATACCCGTATCTTTTGATTTGTTATAAAAACTGCTCCGTTGACAAAACGGTTTTTTAAACATCACTCTGCGATCATTTTTCACAAAGATAAGTAACTTTGAATTTGATGCGTTGATTTCAAGTGGCCCGTCTTTTTGCGGGTAAGTGTATAATTTATAATTTAATAATATATAACAGAATTTGGTAGGGATAGCTGTTTTGATTTTCGCGCGAATTGTAATTGACCAAAAGTCGTTACACTTGGGAACATTTCTCGCTTAATTTTGCTATAAAATATGCAGCCTACTGGCAGTCCATACTTATATATGGAGGGGTAAAAACCACAGTGGTGTAAGTCAAATTTTTAAAAATATTTTCTCGTATGCATAGATGCAGTCTGTACAATATATAAATTACATCTATGCACACGAGAAAATATTTTTAAAATTTTGACTTACACTACTGTGGTTTTTACTCCTCCATATAGTCAAAAAATCATCTGTCATGCGGTACAGGTCAAAAGGTTATTGAGGTCAACAGGAAAGAACATTTTTGGCAGAATACTTTTGCCCGAAAGAAAATCACAAAGGAAAGAATCCTAAAGATTAGAGAATGGGCCACAAAAGATTTAATCAAAACAGGTCATAAAGACATTCTTTCTTTTTACAAAGAGACATTCATGATGAACAAAAAAAAAGAAAAACGAACAAAAAGAATAAACAATTTTAGCGACAGGTAACTTTGAGAAAACCGATTCTTCATTCTTTTGTGTGACATTTGCTCTTTTGTGCGGCATTGTCCTAACAATACGTTAAATTCAGTTTTTGTCTGGAAATTCTTCTTTCGCCTTGAAAGCTTTTATTTAGTCCTCACCTACTTATTATATATATATATATATTAGGGTGTGTCATTTTAGGGCGACTTTTTTTTTTCATTTCACGAATAGCATATATACTTCCAGGAAGGTAAAATAAGATACCTGGTAAGGTTGAGCCCTTAATATTAATATTAACAGGTCGCTCATCGCGATTTTTTATTTTTTATTCAGTAAGATGGAAAAAATTTTATAACTATCTAACAAACAGTAATACAGCATTTTTATACATACATTTTTTGTAGTAAATTTACCGCTCTACAAAAAAGATCTCTTATCATTTTTTCATAAATTCAACCGTTCAAAAGATATTCAAAGTTAAAGTTTGATAAATTTTATAAAACTGTTTTTTGCTTCTTATGAATTTTGTATCATATCGACTATCAATAATTATGAAATAACCAATACATATTTTTGTAGAAAATTGAACGATCTATAAAAAAGGTCTCTTATATTTTTTTCATAAATATAACCATTTAGACGATATTAAGGTTTAAAGTTCAAAGTTTTAACCTTAATATCGTCTAAACGGTTATATTTATGAAGAAAACACAAGAGACTTTTTTTGCAGATCGTTCAATTTTCTACAAAAATATGTATTGGTTATTTCATAATTATTGATAGTCGATATGATACAAAATTCATAAGAAGCAAAAACAATTTTATAAAATTTATCAAACTTTAACTTTGAATATCTTTTGAACGGTTAAATTTATGAAAAAATAATAAGAGATCTTTTTTGTAGAGCGGTAAATTTACTACAAAAAATGTATGTATAAAAATGCTGTATTACTGTTTGTTAGATAGTTATAAAATTTTTTCCATCTTACTGAATAAAAAATAAAAAATCGCGATGAGCGACCTGTTAATATTAATATTAAGGACTCCAACCTTACCAGGTATCTTATTTTACCTTCCTGGAAGTATATATGCTATTCGTGAAATGAAAAAAAAAAGTCGCCCTAAAATGACACACCCTAATATATATATATATATATATGATGCTGCAATTATTTGTTATTCAAAAATCTCATCTGTTAAAAAAGTAGTGGTCATTACATTAATTTTCTAATAATTATTATATTCATGTCATAAGAAATATTCTATTTTTATAATTAATCCAATTAATATCAAGCATAGGATCCACTTTGTACGAATTCAATTCTGAAGCGTAAAGAGAAAAATAACTAGAAATATACTAGAAACAGATTAAACCAATGTCGCTATATAATTATACATAAACAGTGCTAGGCGAGAAGTTATTTCCAGGAAAAATATAATCTTTTGATCCAACAGTAGGTACATAGTACCTACATAATACAGAAAGAACACATAATGTGAATATCCATAGGGTGAATACAATCTCGGCCAATGAATGACCAGCGGGGATTCCTCGCGGCGAAAAGACTGGAAGATCGGCGTCGAGCGGTCTGGCCGTGGTCCTGGAATGCGCGTTTGAATTTTCAAGCCATTAAACCGCGGAGTTGCCCTACCCACGTAGGACTGGTAGCTCCCCCGTTACCCTCAATGAAACCCGACACCTTCCACTCTCTCGCCCCAGGTGTAAGATATGGCGCAGGTAGATAGATCGGGGTAGATGAAGAGAAGAAAGAGAGAGCGCGTATGTGTGTACATCTGTATATGCGCCAAGAGGTTCCATACCGCTTACGAGCGGCAGCAGGTGTTAAATCAAATCTACGGTAAAACGTCCTCGACACTTTGAGGAAAAAGCTTGTATTATTCATCGGCAAATGGCAAAGAATGCCATTTCCTTAGAAAAAGGAATTGCATTGAAAGATCTATTCTCGATTTTGCCGTTCTATAATACAAACGCAAACTATTCAGAACTTTTATTTTATATTCTGAGTGTTCGTTTATACTAAATCATTTTTCGATTTTGAATCGATCGCCTATTTTGATCGTTTTATTTATATCTTTCGCACGACCAATTTTGTATCTTGTACATTACAATGATTCTTTTTACGTCTCCTGCCAAATCTGCTATATTATTTCATTTTTAATATAGTAATTGTTTGTAATTTAAATCCAAAAAAATTTAATTCGATTCGATTCGATGTGAAAATTTCAAAATCGATTCAATACGATTTCGAACGTGTTAGCAAAGATTCGATTCGACCTTGTTGATGCTTGATTCGCACACCTCCAATATTAATGTACATCAATATATTAATATTATATTAAGAACAAAGGTTCTCTTCCTCCTTCTTTTCTGGATCGGTAGATCCATATAGAGAACAACGTATTCTTAAAGGAATTTTTGGATCTATGAATGAAAAAAAATAGCTAAAGCCACAGATGCAGAGATTCGTGCATTGTTGGATCCACACAAATATCCAGCTTACGTTAACTCTATTAGAGTTCATTGATCCATAGATTATCGTTCTCTCTTACGCTACCACGCTACGTGCATATTTGCCAATCTCGGAGTAAGAATAGTATCGACGCAAATCTACCGAGCGATCTGGTCCGACTTAAATCCCCCGGAAATAAACGGATTACTCTCCTCTCCTTTCTCTCTCTCTCTCTCTTTCCAATCTGTCGCATCTGTCGAGGTAATAAAAAAAAAAGGAAAAGGTAAAAAACCATAGATGCGCTCGGGAAACGCCTCGTTCGGTTGTATTTATATGGCCGCGACAGTGGGCGGTTCTCGCATACTTGCAACAATGCGATCGGATTATCTACTATTCTATACATATACGGATCGCTTATATCATGTATACTGGGTGATACGTAACTATGCGCTGTGAGTCGTTACTGGAAACAGAGAGCGAAGCACGATTTCCAGCTTTCATATGTTACAACCTGACTCATGTAAAATAATATGTGAGGTAGCAAATCTATGACGTAAATAACAAAATAGAGAAAAGGAGGAAAAATAGCAAGAGAAAGAGAGGAAAAATAAATTATATTTGTTTAAAAATCACTCCCATTAATATAGAATAAAAAATATGATCCACAAAGAGGACATTTTCATATACAAATTTGTCTTAATTAATTATTTACTGACGTACCTAAATATTTATCTCTGCTTCCAGTCCACCGTATATGAGCCTACGGGAGTACGCGCGAGTTTAAATCGTCCACGAGGGCAAGCCCGCCTTACAAAGGGGAGGTTATTCTCTCGTAGATCTCGTATCTGTCTCGATTCTCGCGGAAAAGCGTGCAACGATCCGACAAAGTCCTCTCTTTCGCTCTTTGTGGCTCTTTGTGGTTGCCGCCCGGATTTTGCCCCTGCGCACTCACGTAATCTTATTTACCAGGATCCACACGGAGATCCAACTCCATGGGAACGCTAATTTCATTGCACTGGCAATCCGAACAATTTTTTTCGGCCACAACTGCCGTGTTTTTCTCAGAGCACCTTGCAATATACTTTTCACAAACTTTTTTAAAATAATTTTTAACAAGAAAAAACTCTATTTTTAATCGACACGTTTGGCAATATCATGACAGTTCGACCATTGATTTCGGTCGGATTAATCGTCACGTTTCGACCATGGGATTTGGTCTTTTCTAAATTGATATAATCTTTGATACTTGTGTATCTCATATTTATTAAATTAAATTATTAAATTTATTACGAAAAATATTACCCTCAGCCAGGATTCGAACCTGGAACTTCCCTCATTCCGTGTAGGGCGTCGTACCAATTCGACCACCGAGGCAATAATTTTTAAGTCACAAGTGATTTCAAACTTAAAAGCGCAGTGTTTAAAAGCGGTACTTTATACTTCAGTATAATTTATATGAGAGCTATATCTTAGTTT